>JAFEMH010003617.1:37500-255777 GCA_022495995.1 Adenophora triphylla var. japonica | reverse complement strand
CATTTAATGAACGGTGCACGCTACCAACCTTGTCAGCGCGGATACCTTTGTCATTTGGGGAGGGCTATAAATTGAGCCCTCCGAGTCACAAAAATAGGGAGCCACAACACAATTTGCATGAACCTGCGCGAAATATAGAGAGAAAACGGTGAGAATTCACTTGAATTGTCACCATTTTCTCTATGAATCTTTCCCAACTCTTACACTCACTCTCAAATTCAAACCCTAAACACATTCAAGCCTTGAACCCATTCAAACACAAACTCAAGGAAGATAGGTATAACCTCCCTCTTCTTACCCCAAATCTCTCATCCATGCATACATCTTCAAACTACAAAATGTAGTTCATTCTTCTTCTTGCCTTAGATCCAAGAAGATCACCATGGAAGTTCATCTCCATGGATGATCCTTCTACAAGGATCTACATTATCTTTCAAAAGTATTCTTACTTTCTTACAAGAAAAGAAAACACATTTTCGAAAAACCCCTAAAAACCATTTTCAAGTATCAAATCTCATTTTCAAAGGATAAAATTCCCCTTCCCAAGCAAATGAAGTGCTTAGTCCTATCCATGTACCCCAAGGATGGTTTGGTATAGTTGATTTCACCACTAAAATGTCAAGTGATCACTAATAACCAAAAACTAGGGAAATGGGTACAAGAATGGATGCAAAACCCCCCTTAAAATCATATTTTCTTTCTTGAGAAGTTGCTGTCCAGTAGCAATTTCCTCAGACCTCAGTCCATGGTCTAATTTTTTGGACACAGATAAATGTGGAATTTGGTGTTGACTACAAAACACTTTTTGTAGCCAACATCCAGATCTTTCCATACATATTTTTACTTTATTTTTTGGGTGAGTAAAACTCCTATTTTCAAATTTTCTTTCAGAGGCTAGTTCATCAGCTTCTGGGAATCCAGATCTCATATCTGAGATTTCCAGAAGGTTTTGACCCCTCAAATCTTCTCCAAAATGGAAAATTCCTTCGCAAAAATCTTATTTAAGGTGTCTGGAACAACTTTAATTCTCTGAGTTTATTCAGATTATGAAGTTTTAAGACCCTTGAATCCATTTCAAATTAAAGGTCCACTGCCTTTTTCATTCTGGCAGAAGTGGCTCTCAACTTCAAAAGGTCTTTTGAGTACCAAATCTCAATCCAAAAATCTTCCAAAAAATCATGGGATCAGTTTAAAGTCTTAAAAAGATATCCCAATTTTTACTTTTCTGAGTTTCAAATTATTTTGGCCAAAACACACACACACACACACACACACAAATGATTTTCAGGTTGGAAGACTCGTTTTACGAGGCATTCCGGGTGCACACTAACGTCCTTCCCGGCGTGTAACATGACCTCCGAACCCAAATTTCTGATCTCGGGCTTTTTTCAAAGTTTTGGCCCTTAAAACAAAAATGGCGTGGCGACTCCGTTCTTTTTCCCGGGTTTTATTTGGTTTTTTTCAAAGAAACGCGAAAAATCGAATTTTTTCCCGCGAAATGGCGACACATCATCACACTTAGTCATGGATATATCCAGAAATACCATAAAGCATATCAAAATGTATATCCAGAAACTATAAAAATGTATATCCAGAAACTATCAATATGCATATCCAGAAACTTTCAATATGAATATCCAGAAACTATCAATTCACTAAAGTACATTAATTACATCACCAAACCAGATTCCTAATTACATAATTACATACATCTATGAATCTTGTACATTACTTTGTTCTTCTGTTCTTTTTGTTTTCTTCTCTTTTTCAAAAGTGTTTGTTTCAATCATTAAATTATGCTTATCTCTGTTCAATTGACTAAGCAAAAGTGTTGAAAGAATTTCGGCTCGTGAAGACGGATCCTTTGTTTATCCTACAAAGTAAAAAAAAAATTTGTTAAAACATATATATATACAAACTCATATAATATAAATATGAATAAAAATAACTTTAATAATTGCACCTGACATAACTTTCGGGGCATGAGTACTTTGATCCTTGAAAATCATTCATTTCAGACATCACATAAACTCCACAATCATGGTTAACATCATTTTCTTTAAGAACCCAATCACATTCCATGTATTCAAATTTATATGTTTTTTTGCCTTCAAAATCATTATAACATGGATGATCAATCTTCTTCAAAAAAGCTTTCATAGGCACATACTGAAAAAATTTAAAGTATAAAATATTAGATAACCAATGAAAACAAAAATGAAAAATATAAAGCGCTTCGTAAGTTTCAAAACATATACCAATGCTCTCGTAAGTTTCACAACTTCAGCTTTTTTTGCTTCATTCATTGAAAGGTTGTCAAAATAGTGAATGGATTTTGAAGCCATGTTGTACACATATAGTGTAAAGTGCCCACTTTTATTGCTTCCCTTAAAGTATGGGAAAAAAACTGCAAAAAAATAAGTATATTCAGAAATATATTAGGTGACTATCCAGAAATTTCTTATTTGTCTTGGACATGGCTAAATCTATGGCATTGGCCATGGCATAGGCCTTGGCCTTGGTCATGGATATATCCAGAAATATCATAAAGTATATCCAGAAATATCATAAAGTATATCCAGAAATTACTATGATATGGCATAGGCCTTGGCCTTGGCCTTGGCCTTGGCCTAGGCCTTGGTCATGGATATATCCAGAAATACCATAAAGTATATCCAAAAATACCATAAAGTATATTCAGAAATTACATTGGCCATGGCATAGGCCTTGGCCTTGGCCTTGGCCTTGGTCATGGATATATCCAGAAATATCATAAAGTATATCCAGAAATACCATAAAGTATATCCAGAAATTACTATGACATGGCATAGGCCTTGGCCTTGGTCATGGATATATCAAGAAATACCATAAAGTATATCCAGAAATTACTTTGGCCATGGCATAGGCCTTGGCCTTGGTCATGGATATATCCAGAAATACCATAAAGTATATCCAGAAATATATTAGGTGACTATCCAGAAATTTCTTATTTATCTTGAACATGGCTAAATCCATGGCATTGGCCATGGCATAGGCCTTGGCCTAGGCCTTGGTCATGGATATATCCAGAAATACCATAAATTATATCCAGAAATACCATAAAGTATATCCAGAAATTACTATGGCCATGGCATAGGCCTTGGCCTTGGCCTTGGCCTAGGCCTTGGTCATGGATATATCCAGAAATACCATAAAGTATATCCATAAATACCATAAAGTATATCCAGAAATTACTTTGGCCATGGCATAGGCCTTGACCTTGGCTTAGGCCTTGGTCATGGATATATCCAGAAATACCATAAAGTATATCCAGAAATTTTCAATATGATATCCAGAAATGTATTGACAAATGAAAATACATACCAGATCTACTTCTTTCAGATCCATTAGATTCCCATCGACATTAACATCATTTTTCCAATACAAAAAGTTTGAAGCATTTACTGCGGCACCAATACGAGCATTGCAAGAACGTTTCGCCCAAGTAGCCTGTTAATATAAATGATAAATAATATCTTAAAGAAATTTCATGGATATATACCCTACAATCGATATATACTTGTAAGTTGTTGAAAAAAGTAAACTTACAGAATGTTCAACACCAAACATAAATCTCTTCATTACACCCTTTTTATGTTCCATCTTGTTCAACAACATTGCCCAAGCATTCACAATTACACCTGTGATATCTGTGTCTTCTCTCATACTCAAAATATCGTGCTTCCGGTCAATGAGATCACTAAAGCGAAAAAAAAAGCACTTGAAAAAATAATAATATTAGAATTTGAATACCATATTTAATTTCAAGCTGTAATAATATTCAAATAAAAACGGGATATTACTTTTTGACTACGGAAGAATCAATTTTGAGAAGCAATAATCAACCACTTCCATCTTTATCTTTGGCATACCAATCATTACTTCCTTATTCTTCATCATAAATTCAGATGAATGAATAATCTCACCATTCACAGGTTCCAAATGCACTTCATCTAACATCTTATCAAACTTCTCACCATTAACACCATGTTGAAAAATTTTATCAACCAAATTATCAATATCACCCAAAATTTGTGAAGAATATTCTTCTTCCACGTCAACTTCTTTAATAACATACATAGGCTCAATCATTGGTTGTTTAAACAGATGGGAATCAGTAACTTGATCCTCTGTATTAAGCCTAGCAATTTGATGCTCTGCGGATTGATCTTCAGTTGGTTGATCAACATTGGTAACATCTTGATCCTCATAATACTCATGCAGATATCTGTCATCAAAATCCTGAAATTTTTCAATATTATCATCGGATTTGTATGCTCGGATTCTTGACTACGTGAAAAAATCCTAAATGTTGGCAATGGTCCAACCTTCCCTTTCTCCTTGACTCATCTTTTGAAGTTTTCAATTTATCAATAATATCATCAATGTAATCAAAAACGACTTTCCCAAGGTTCACTATCACCAACCAAATCCTCCTCTTGGCGGATCCTTTCTCAACATCATCATTATTAACTTTTTCTTTCCCCTTCTCAATTTTTGAAATCCTTGAAATGTGAGCATTGATAGCAACTTTAATATCATTGTGAAATATTTCCGGTGACTCTTTAACGAGAATCCAAAACTTAGAAACATTTTCACTTGCGGTATTTTTGTAGGATGACTTACATCCTCAACAAAAGGAGCGACATCAATCGACAATCCAATTTGTCCTTCATCTAAATCATCCTCATAGCTTGTAATAGGATAAACATTATCCAAATAAAGAACTCCACCCCAACCAATCTTAGCTTCATTCCCGGCCACGACGAAATTTTCTCTTGAGTCCAATGTTGAATCAAAGGACGTGCGGTTGGTTCATGTTTACGCAAATATGGAAATCTATGAAAGTAAGCTATTAAAGAATTGCCACACAACCACGCAACACCTCACTTTCTTGCCGGAAGAAGCCTTAAACTTCCTAACACCATCGAGATAACTTATTCAATACAAGCTGGTACCAATCAAACTTTTTGATTTGAGTAACATCTTCAACCAATGCCAACAAAGAACAGTCAACAACCTTTATTACTCTTTTGGTGCAAGAAAGAAGCGACTGACAAACAAGACATAGAGGCGTTTAAACTCATCACCTCCATCGGGTAGTTCTTTGATGCGTTCGCAATGAGCGGGGCGAATTTGGAATACCATCTTTAACTTTCCCAAAAGTATTTTTATATCGTGCGCTCAACTCTTTGTCAATTCCTATTGAACAATTTATCTTCTCTTTTTTAAGTTCCTAGGAAGACAAAGAATATCAAAAACATCATTTGTTGTTATATAATACTTGTTATTTTTGATTCTACTGAATAAAGCTTCCCGAATCAAATCTTTCCACAAGATATTCCACAATTCCCCTTTGTTGACAATCTATTCAACTTAAGTTCTAATAGTCCACCAAAACCTATAGATTTAACATCTTCTTTACGAGCATGGGTTAAACTAAGATCAATAAGTCTTTACGGGACACAACAATGTTCAAATGCCGTTTCTTACCACTTTCAACCACATCAGCTGTTGATTTCTTATTTGAGTTCTTAACTTGACCTTCACTTAATTGATTCTTCTTATGCTTCTTACTACCTTCACCTTTATTTAAATCTGCGACTACAAAACATAAAAAGAAAAAATAAAAAAAAATCAAGAGGATATCCAGAAATAAATGAAATGAATGTCCAGAATAAAAAAGAAAGGATATCCAGAAATAAATGAAGTGAATATCCAGAAACATACAAATGAATATCCAGAAACTATCAAAATGCATATCCAGAAACTACATAAATGAATATCCAGAAACTACACAAATGAATATCCAGAAACTACACAAATGAATATCCAAAAACTTTCAAAATGATATCCAGAAAATATCCACAAATGAATATCTAGAAACATACAAATGAATATTCAGAAACAAGCAAATGAATATCCAGAAACAAACAATTGAATATCCAGAAACAAGCAAATGAATATCCAGAAAATATCCACAAATGAATATCTAGAAACAATTGAATATCCAGAAACAAACAATTCAATATCCAAAAACTTTCAAAATGATATAAAGAAAATATCCACAAATAATTAAAAAGGTTATGGATATAAATTAAAAAGCTTCTGGATATGAATTAAAAAGGTTCTGGATATCAATTAAAAAGGTTCTGGATATAAATTAAAAAGCTTATGGTTATCCTTTCAAAAGGTTCTGGATAACATTTCAAAAGGTTCTGGATACCCGTTTCTCCATGGGCCAAGATCATGGCCAATACAAAATTTCTGGATATCCTTTCAAAAGCTTTTGGATATCCTTTCAAAAGGTTTCTGGATATTCATTTTGAAAGTTTCTGGATATGTACCTAACACATTTCTGGATATACATTTTTGGTACTTCTGGATATCCAGAACCTTTTGAAAGGATATCCAGAACCTTTTGAAAGGATAACCAGAAGCTTTTGAAAGGATAACCAGAAGATTTTTAATTTATATCCATAACCTTTTTAATTGATATCCAGAACCTTTTTAAATTATATCCAGAACCTTTTTAATTATGAATTAAAAACCAAGAGACAATACTAAAACACATTGTTAAACATGACGAAAATTATGAATTAAAAGCCAAGAGACAATACTAAGTAGAATGGTAAATCGTTAAACATAAAACACAAAATAGATACATAGAAATTGTAAATTTCAAACTAAAACACATTGTAAAATTCATATACAGATGAGTATGCATAATATATCCAAAAATTTATGAAAATGCGAACCAAAACAATAATAACATGTGAACTCACAATCGGATTTTCGCTTGCTCCTGATTTCATCAGCGAGATTTCCCATAATTCCTTCGATTGCTCTACGATTTCGCTTGCTGCGATTTACGGATATAGTTTACGGATATTCAAGCTGGGGTTCCCTTGCTGCGATTTCGTTTTGGTATTGAACTTAGGGCAAACATGTTTTAATTAAACCGGTTAAGAAACCGGTTCGTTAAACGTTCAATTAAACCCGTTAATAAACCGCTAAGGAGAAACGCGTTTCTCCTTAGCGCTATTTCTCCTTAGATTTTACGTATTTTTAAGTCATAATTTCAAACTTCCAATTTTTGAATAGGAGCATTTACAAGTAGTCAGTTTGGGACAAGACTTTAAAAAATGTACGGTCATTTATTATTATATAAGTTCTAATAACAAACTTGAGAGAGAGAGAGAGAGAGAGAGAGAGAGAGAGAATATGTAGTATGTTACCTAATAAGTGCTTGGTATTCGTTGCTAGTAAAATTATTTGCTTCGTAATAGTTTTAATTTGATTGATGTTTAAAAATTATACCATTGCACAATCTGAAAGCCATTTAGTGGGAAGTTCAAAAGTAGGCGCAGAGATGGACAACTAAGATCAAGACATCGACTCGGTTGCATGTCATCTGGTGTTTAAGCCATCTCTTTCCTTTTAAAATCTATTTAAATTTAATCCAAGTGACCCTCTAAAAATATATTAATAGGTCTCCTTAAGCTTATTGCAACTCAAATCATTAAATGACCCCCTTATATTTTAATTAACAATTAAATGTCATTTTAATTAGTCATTTAAAAAAAAATAGTCATTACTTATTAGTGCTTACATGATACACCACTTTCTTTCTCCCTCATTATCTTCTTTCTATTTTACTCATGGCTTGGTTAGGGGCCAGATCGAAAGTCAATTAAGCACTTAATCTAATACTTCAATACTTGTTTTGTTTGATTGTATCGAAATTACTCCCAAAATGTACGTTTAATTTTTATAAAATTTAATTATGTTTAAATATTTTTATCATCAAATTTCTAAACTTTTAATTCTACAAGTATAAGTATATAATAAATATTAAAAAAATGGATAAAACTCATACAGGAACAAAATTATTTATAAAATAGACATTCATTTTGGAACCGAGAAAGCAGGTAATAACAATTTGTGTATCATTTTAGTCCAACTTTTAAGGTTTTTCTTATCAATCATCCCTAATTAAAAGTTACTATGGGCTAAATGGTCATATAGAAACTATTCCCACTAATTAACGTGGGTTTAAATGTTCACTTTCCACTAAATTAAATTAAGAAGCGATGAGTCTGATGCTACCATGGGAAATCTTTGGATGCACAGGAACTGAGTTAACTTGGACACTCCGGCTGCTTCCTTACTTGGTTGATCGCCTACACACAAGGAACAAGGTAAACTAGGCCGGGGGTGACTCCGGCGTACCCCCTCCGGCGTGAGAGTAAGGTTAGATGATCAAGGAAGGTGGTAAACAATGAAGAACTTAGAGAGAGAATGCAGAGAGAGAGTGAACATACCCATGCAATGAACACTATTCACCTTATATATCCCTAAGCCCCCATTATTGCCTTGCACGTAGGGGACACTGTCAATCATCCAATGGAATTGATCTCAACCAACCTCAACTTAGTGGGATTTCACTATTCTCCTTGTCACATCAGTCACACATCACAAGTACTTAGGGTTAGGAACGTAGGCGACAATCAGCGTACCATCCGGGTAATGCCCTGAGTTCATTGTCGGTCGAGCGACAACTGATTATGGGCGACATCAAGTCATGTCGCCACGACCTAGGTAACTGCGAACAACGTACTCGTCTTACTCATGAGGCGAGCATAAGCTCGGCCATGTCTTTCGCATAGCCCCATTGCCCCTAAAATCTGTATCCCCACGTCCCTTCTCACCGGGGTCTAAAACAGCTCCAAGGAGCCCATTCATTTTATGTCGCTGCCACGGCAAATTCCCTTGGGCGGCCTAAGCCCAATGGGCCTGGACCTTAATTAGCTATTGGGCCTGGTTTCTTATTACCTGGGCCCAATATAATTTATGGGGTCGTATCAGAAGCCCCCAAGTTCAAGCCTTGGATTATTCATGGTCCAGGCGAGAACTTTATTTAATGTCGCATAAGTCTCTCAATTTCATCCTCCGCATTGGCGAGGAAATAGTCCTTATTCGCCACGCTCGTGCCACGTGTCGTGACGGGGGTGAGCCAGACGGTTGGGGGGGCCGTACACTTACGTTGGAAACTGAGCCGTCCATCCCTTAAATATTCGCAATAATGGGGGGAATTTCAAAAATCATACTCCATTAACTCCCTCTCGTAACTCCCCCCCTAACCTTTCCATTCCCATATTTTTGGAGTTTAAAAACCCTTCTTCAGCATTTTACACTCCGCACTTCCCCCATCGCAGACACTTTTTGTAATCAACTAATCCGCAAATTTCGGAGCATCATAAGGATTTCCAGGAGAAGAAGGTGGCGTATAGAGCCCTCAGACTTCCGTTTCAACTTCTTATTCAAGCCTTCGTTCCAATCTGCAATCTACCAGGTAATTTCTCTAACTTTGCCTTCTCGCATGAATTCTCGCTTGAGTTCTTGCTTGAATTCTCGCAAGGATTCTCGCACTTTGTATTTTTAGATTTTCTTGTAAACGATTGTCCTTTTTCCAAAACTTGTTAAGTCTGGTTGGAGTGCAATATGTGTGAGAGGGTTTTCAAAAGAGATGATGGGGGCAGGGGCTTTTTCCTTAATCACAGATTCTTACTCCTTGATTAGGCGACATGAATATGTATGCCGCCCTTTCCTCTCCCTATAATTCCTGACCCCATGCATACTTTCTTCACGAAATTATACCCCCTTCATGCCTTTGACATCTATCTCCTTAAACTGATTTTTCTAGCTCTATCGCAGCCCCCAAATTTACTTGGTCCTCCCTTCTATTCTCAGGTCATGTCTTCCTCAAACTCGACATCTGACCACGATGTTTCGGACACTCTAGCGGCTGAGACCCAAGAGCGACAACCTGTATCACAGGGTTCGTCCAACCCTGAGGTCGCCGGCTCCAGCAGCTCCTCTCACTCTCAATTACAATCTCACTATTACGTTAAGTACGGGATTAACCCGGACATCTACCACATTGAACCATATGTCGGAGATTTATCCCTTGCCGCTATGCGAGATAGAAACGATGGGGTTATAGTATTCCCGTCTCAGTTAGATGCTGGCCTTAGGGTACCAATAGACCCCTTCCTAGTCGATGTCTTAATCCACTCCCAAGCAGCCATAGTAGACCTTCATCCCAATGCTATTAGGGTCCTCACCAGCTACATAGTGATTTGCAGGGCCTTGAAACAAGAACCCACACTTCCCCTTTTTGTAAACTTGTTTGATGGTTATACTTCTGTGTCTCAGAGGCAGGGCGTAGTTGAGAACCGCCTCTCTGTCAAGTACAAGAGTCTTAAGCTTTTGACCCCCTTACCTAGAAAGGTCCATAACTGGCAATCCAATCCACTTCTGATCATATCCCGCATAGGCTGGACCCATCCATGTGATCTTGGCGACATATATGCAAAAATTATAACCCGAAATGCCCTAGTTTCTGGCGACTCCCGGTTGAGAGAAAAAATTTTTAAGGTTTTGGAAGATGCCTCAGACACGGGGTTAGCGTTATTTTCCTGGCGAGATATTCTATCTCGCCCTTCTCTGCTTAGGAAAGTTGGTTTTCCCGATTATCTATACCCTGACAATGAACCTCGCTTGATCATCAAACCACTAGACCCATACCCTGGTTGGGAACGCCATTACAGGGGATGTTCTCGCCTCCGAGTGTGGGCCTTGCAAAAGAAAGATCATTCTTTGCTTGCTATGTTTGAAGTTTTAAGTACGTATTTCACTTCCCTTTATCCTTTACTTTTTCCTTTTGTTTCCTTTTATCTAACGCCTTTTCTTGATCCAGGTTTTCGACACATGGACATCTCTGATAGGCGTGCAAATGCCGCGGCGAGATCTGATGGTCGCCGTAAGCGCCTTACACATGCCCGCCAAGCCGACCTAGCCAAGGCCCAGGAGATAGAGCTCCCCATTTCTCGCGACGGTGATGATTACGAAGCGATTGCTCGCGAGAAGGCGGCGATTGCCGCCGAGAGAGCGGCGGGGCAATCGCGGAAATCAAGCGGGCGAAAACTCCTTTGAGGACATACTGTTGTTCGGCGGGGAAGAGAGAATGGAAGTAGAAGCAGGCGAAGATGATGTTGAAATCGCGGTAATAGAGCCTCCTCCACCAGCCAAGTCCCCCCAGCCCTCTGGTTCTCGCGCTCACAAAAGGGTGCGAACAGAGGAGGAAACTGAACCAATAGAGGAATCCACTGAAGGGGAGAATTTGAATTGGTGGTGGCTCGAGGAAGGGTTCGAGATGCCCACAGAGAGAGAAGAGTTGTACAATCTCGGCGTGGAAGTTGCTTCTGTTCCCCTATTGGAAGGTTTCAACCTTCACTCTCGCGATCCTCACAATAGTCTGATTGGCGCCGGCATACTTGAAAGGACTTGCGACAGGGCGGCCATAAGGGAAGTGGTTGAGCAGGATATTGATTTATCGTTGAATTTCGCTGGCCTTCAAATTTGCAGCGTAAGTGCCTGTCATGTAACACTTTTCGCTTGGTAATCTACTTTTATTTGGTCAACATCCTTCATACTTAACTTTTCCCGAATTTTCATAGGTGGCGAGTACTTTGCGTGGATTCAGGGACAAGTATAAAATGGCAATGCGTGATGCCGAGAAAGCGGATAAGGTTCGCAAGCGCGCAGTGGCGGAGAAAGAAAAATACAAAGGCAGATGTGGCGAGATGGAGAAGGATTTGGCAAAGCTGCAGGGTGAGCAACTGAAGGCCTCGGAGGTGCTGAAGGCAAGCGAGAACAAGGCCTCGCAGGCTGAAGATAAATTGAAGGAGGTAGCCGCAGAGAAGGTGGCGCTGGAAGAGAAGATCCAAGCCCTTGAAGCCGACAACCTGGCCCTGACTTCCAAGACTGAAGACCTGGTCGCTGAGATTGCCGCCAACAAAGAGAGAGCGGAAGCGACGCCATGGACATGTACGACAAGGCCTTACTTCACGCCATGCGGGCGGCGGCGGCAAGCTCAGAGGACATCCAGCCAATAACTCCTGGGCGATTGCGAAATGGGGCTCAGAGCAGATCTACAGCGACTTTTGTCGCCGCGGTCACTCTATTGTCCCTTACGAAGAGGGAGAGTTGAAGGCTTTGGCTGCAGAAGATGAGCTTCTGGGCAAGCCAACCTGGGAGCCTCCTGAACTCATCGACAACGACGCTCTGTCCATGTGGGTGGAATTGATTGGCGTGAAAGGTCAAGCTCTCCTTGCCGCCAAAAAAGCCGCTCGCGAAGCCCGCCGTGCTACCCGACTCTCCGCTGGTGAAACACAACCTTCTGCCTCCTGATTTACTGTGGTTCTTTTCATTAAACAATGCTTCGTGGTTGTCTCTCAAACAATTTATTTTCTAGCCTTTTAAACAATAGTGCTCTTGGGAATGTCGCGGTTTGCGACTTAAACATTTCGTTTTTTGGATTGGTGTCGCGGTTTGCGACTTGAACAATTTGATGCTTGGTCTTTTGCAGTTTTTTGTCGCGGTTTGCGACTTAGACAGTTTGATTGGTTGTAAGGTCGTGGTTTGCGGCCTAAACGCTTATGCTCTTTTTAAAGTGGTGTCGCGGTTTGCGACTTGATACTTTACTCTGTGTTTCCATATGTGATTCTTGAACTTTTACTTAGTTATAACTCCGATGTCGCTCTTAGCGACTTGATTATGCCTTTGATTACTATGGATTCTCGCCTTGACATTTACTCTACAATGGTTAAGATGCCGCCATTGACATCTCGCCTAATCCTTTGCTTTCGTAAACTTTCTTATATTGTTATTGCTCTGCTTATTGCAGTTTGCGTTGAAATTCTACCTTTTTCGCTTCGATAGTTTATCGAAGACTCCTTTCTCATAACTTACCTATATACATACTACTCCCTCCAAAAGAGTGAGGCTTGTCTTTAGGCAGCCTTACTCTACTCTTAAGATCATTTGTCTAACGCACTTTGCGAAAGTGATTTAAATCATTACTTGATAGATTTATTGTTAGATTCATCAGCATCGAGATAAGGCGAGAGATGAATATAACAAATTTCCTCTTTTGATATAAACCCTGTTCTATATATGTGTTCCTTTACCAAAACCAACTAACTAAGATGTTAATCAAAGTTAGGTTCAACAACTTTTCCCCTTTTTGGTAAAGTTACGCTTGATCTCGCATTTCGCTCTTCCAGGTCGCAATACAATCCTGGGACTTTTCTAGGTGCCTGAAACCGTTATCTCCGGGCACCGCGACTTGAAACCGTCATCTCCAAGCCGCAAAGTTTGGTGACTTGAAACCGTTATCTCCAAGCCGCCTCCTCTTTCTCGCCCGTTAAAAAGCCGGGACTTTTCTAGGTGCCTGAAACCGTTATCTCCAGGCACCGCGACTTGAAACCGTTATCTCCAAGCCGCAAGGTTTGGCGACTTGAAACCGTTATCTCCAAGCCGCCTCCCCTTTCTCGCCCGTTAAAAAGCCGGGACTTTTCTAGGTGCCTGAAACCGTTATCTCCAGGCACCGCGACTTGAAACCGTTATCTCCAAGCCGCAAGGTTTGGCGACTTGAAACCGTTATCTCAAGCCGCCTCCCTTTCTCGCCCGTTAAAAGCCGGGACTTTTCTAGGTGCCTGAAACCGTTATCTCCAGGCACCGCGACTTGAAACCGTTATCTCCAAGCCGCAAGGTTTGGTGACTTGAAACCGTTATCTCCAAGCCGCCTCCCCTTTCTCGCCCGTTAAAAAGCCGGGACTTTTCTAGGTGCACAGAAACCGTTATCTCCGAGGCACCGCGACTTGAAACCGTTATCTCCAAGCCGCAAGGTTTGGCGACTTGAAACCGATTATCTCCAAGCCGCCTCCCCTTTCTCGCCCGTTAAAAAGCTGGGACTTTTCTAGGTGCCTAAAACCGTTATCTCCAGGCACCGCGACTTGAAACCGTTATCTCCAAGCCGCAAGGTTTGGCGACTTGAAACCGTTATCTCCAAGCCACCTCCCCTTTCTCGCCCGTTAAAAAGCCGGGACTTTTCTAGGTGCCTGAAACCGTTATCTCCAGGCACCGCGACTTGAAACCGTTATCTCCAAGCCGCAAGGTTTGGTGACTTGAAACCGTTATCTCCAAGCCACCTCCCCTTTCTCCAAGCTTTTAACGGCAACCTCTTTGTCCGCCATCTTCAAGCTTTAGCGGCAACCTCTTTGTCCGCCATCTTCAAGCTTTAGCGGCAACCTCTTTGTCCGCCATCTTCAAGCTTTAGCGGCAACCTCTTTGTCCGCCATCTTCAAGCTTTAGCGGCAACCTCTTTGTCCGCCATCTTCAAGCTTTAGCGGCAACCTCTTTGTCCGCCATCTTCAAGCTTTAGCGGCAACCTCTTTGTCCGCCATCTTCAAGCTTTAGCGGCAACCTCTTTGTCCGCCATCTTCAAGAAATAATCGGAACCATATCGTTAGAGCATCTTATAAATATAAAAATACATCATGGCATGTCGAGAGAAAAACTTTGCTTTCATCTTTATCATACAGACATTGCATGGTTCCTAGAACACCAAATTTTACATAACTTTCTCCTTTGACAATCAAAAGAACCATTTACAAGAAAAAGTTATGTAACTTTTGCTGTCTGGGGCAAAAGGCGAAAATCGAAATGACAAAGATGTCGCCATGGCTTCACTGATAGAACTGCTTGAGATGATCGACATTCCAGGCATTCTTCAATTCTTCACCATCTGGTTTCCTCAATCTATAGGTTCCTTCCCGCACCACACTCGAAATCTGGAAAGGTCCTTCCCATTTCTCGTTTAACTTGGTAAATCCGGGCTTGGCCCCTGTTGCTTCAACACTCCTCAAAACCCAATCTCCAACATTGAAGGACCTCCTATTAACTCGCTTATCATGCTGGGCTTTCATCTTCTGTTTGTAATTAATCATCTTCATTCTCGCATACATTCTCTTCTCATCAATCAGGTCAAGATCATTACACCGCCTCTGCCCGTTTCTCGCCTCGTCATAGTAAGCAACCCTATATGTCGGCAAAGCCATCTCCGCGGGTGCCATGGCCTCGGATCCATAGGTAAGGGCAAAAGCAGTTTCCCCAGTTGAGCCTTTAACAGTAGTACGCACATACCACAAAGCAATAGGCAACTCCTCTAACCATGCTCCACTCCTTCCTTCCAGATTTTTGCGCAAGGCGACAATGACTTGCTTATTTGCCGCCTCCGCCTGACCGTTGCACTGCGGCCTATATACGGCTGACATCCAATGTTTGACGTTGACTCTGGAACATTCCGCTGAAAACTTTTTCCCGAACTGAGTGCCGTGATCTGAAATAATAACCCTTGGAACCCCATATCTACACCAAATGTTTTCTTGCACAAACTTTATAACTTGGTCTTCGCTGATTGTCGCCAACGCCTTCGCCTCAGTCCATTTTGTGAAATAATCCACAGCGACAACCACATGCTGACAACCACCCTTGGCCTTTGGGAATGGCCCTATCAAATCAATCCCCCACATGTCAAACGGCCATGTCGGCACAATAGGAGTTTGCTCTGTGGCGGGAATCCGAGGAATGTTGCCAAATCTTTGACATTTCTCGCACTTCTTCACGTACATCTCCGCATCTTTCCTCAGGCTTGGCCAGTAATATCCATGGAACAACACTTTGTCAGCTAACTTTCTCGCACCGGGATGGCCACCACATACCCCCTCATGGATCTCGAACAAAACCTTCGCAACCAAGCCGGGCTCAACACACCTCATTAGTGGTTTTGAAAAAGACCTCCTATACAATACTCCATCCTGCACAGTGAATCTGGGGGATGTCGCCTTTATCATTTTTGCCTTGCCCTCATCTGGCGGCAGCTCTCCTTTATCTAGAAATTCCTTCATTTCCACAACCCAATCCTTCTCGCCATCGGCAATCTCAGCGACAATCGGTCTATCGATCACCGGCATATCCACGTATTCAACCATTGGTTCACCGGCATTGCTCTGCTCCTCAGATCCCACCGTCCTACTCAACTCATCAGCTCGCGAATTATCAGCTCTATCAACTCGCACCAACTCCCAGAACTCAAAACTTTTTAACAAGCTTCTCGCCAAGTCACAATATTTCGTTAGCACCACGTTCAACACTCCATACTCGCCATTTACCTGATTGACAATTAACTGGGAATCCGAGTGAATCGCTATTTTCGTCAACCCAATATCTCGTGCCAATTCTACCCCGGCAATCAAAGCCTCATACTCTGCTTGATTATTAGAGACGTTGAACTTGAACCTTAGGGCTTTCTCATACTTTAACTCCCCATCCGGCGAAGTCAGGGTGATTCCCGCACCGCCTTTATCCTTTGAAGATGACCCATCAACATACAGAACCCAACAATCAACTGGCCTTTCCTCCTCTTCCCGCAAACAGGGCCCTACCTTCTTTTCCGCTTTCTTCCTTACTAAGTCTTCCATCAATTCCTCCTGCGACTTCGTGAAAGATGTCTCAACGATGAAATCTGCCAGCGCCTGTGCCTTAATTGCCCGGCGAGCTTCATACTTTAAATCAAACTCAGTTAACTCAATTGACCATTTCAGCAATCTTCCCGCGGCATCAGGTCGCTGCAAAATTTTTCTCAAGGGAGCATCACTTAACACAACAATGGTATGCGCGACAAAATAAGCTCTTAATTTTCTCGCGGCTACTACCAAAGCATAGGCCAACTTCTCGGCATTAAAGTACCTTGACTCTACCTCGCTCAATGCCTTAGACACATAGTAAATCGGTCTTTGAATCCCCTTCTCTTCTCGCACAAGAACCGCGGCCACTGCCAAGTCTGAAGCCGCCAAATAAACAAATAATTCTTCTCCCTCAACAGGACTACATAACAATGGCGGCTTTCCCAGATATATTTTCATTTGTTCAAATGCGGCATCACACTCTTCATCCCAAACAAAACTCTTCACCCCTTTCAACACCTTAAAGAACGGCAAACACTTTTCGGCCAACTTAGAGATGAATCTCCCCAAGGCTATAATCCTACCATTCAACCTTTGTATCTCGCGTATCGACCGAGGCGGCGACATCTCCAGTAAAGCCTGAATTTTTTCGGGATTAGCCTCTATCCCGCGCCTATTCACTAGAAAGCCCAAGAATTTTCCCGCAGTCACTCCGAACGTACACTTGCTGGGATTCAATTTCATTGAGTTTCTCCTCAAATTTTCGAACGTCTCGGCGAGATCCAACACATGATCATACTCCTTCGTTTTTATTACCATGTCATCTATATATGCTTCCAGGTTACGCCCAATCTGCGACTTGAAAACCTCATTCACCATTCGCTGATAAGTCGCCCCGGCATTCTTCAAGCCAAAGGGCATCATCTTGTAACAGAAATTTCCTTTAGGAGTTCGGAAAGCCGTTTTAGCCTTATCATCCTCGCACATCTTGATTTGATGATACCCCGAGTATGCATCAATGAAGCTAAAAACCCTATGGCCGGCAATCGAATCCACCAATTTATCAATTCTCGGCAGCGGGTAACAATCTTTGGGACGGGCGGTATTCAAATCGGTAAAGTCAATGCACATTCTCCACTTCTTATTTGACTTTAAAACCATCACGGGACAAGCTAACCATTCGGGATCTTGAATGCGCTCAATGATTCCCGCCTTCACAATTTATCCACCTCTTTCAAAACCGCGTCTTCCTTTTACGCGACAAATGTCTGACCCTCTGCTTGAAAGGCTCTACATTAGGATCTGCATTCAGACAATGCAAAGCGACATTCTCATCTATTCCCTTCATATCCTCAGGCCTCCATGCAAACACATCCAAGTTATCTTTAAGAAATTCGACCAACTGTTCTCGCTCATCCCTGAACAATTGTTTCCCGATCTTAACTCGCTGCTCCGGGAAGTAACGGTTGATCTCCACTTCTTCTAGTTCCTCTCCTGCCTGGAGCTCGGGCTCATCTCGCGTCTGCAAAGTCTCAACTTCTATCCTTTTCCGCTTTTTACTTTCCCGGGCCCTCGCGGGAATCACCTTTCCAGCATCAGCAAATGTCTTTCCTGTAGGACACCCATCGGGGGTCTCCACCTCTATCATCTCGCAATCTTCCTCAGTTTCACTATCAATTACTTCCTCAACTATGATCTCCTCAACCCTGGGCTCCCCCATGTCGACAAACTGCACCACCCTAGCGTAGCTTAAGCTTGGCGTCCCATTCACAACTTCAATTCCCAAAACCATCTCGCCCTTAGCGTTCTGACCGGCGCGCCTCTGGCTGGAATCTCGTCCACTGAAAACTTTGATTACTTCTTCAATCATTTCTGGGGCCCTTTGTGCCTCTGCGACAACCACAGCTTTGTCGTTCTCCAAACTCTCCGTTGTCGCTGAATCATTTTCACATTCGCTAAGCTCAACCATATTTATCCTCAGTTGGCGAGAATCTGACTTTGTCACCAACGAACAAGTGGCTTTCCCTTTTGCTTTTACCATCTCCTTCTTTTTTCTCGCAACCGATATAGCCTCACTCTTCAGACAGCCGATACCACGGGCCGTGGGGTACTTCACCCTCTGATGCGGGATAGACAGCACCATTTCAAAACTTAGCAAAAAGGGGATTCCAACTATCGCATTGTATGCGGAAACCAGATCAATCACAAAAAACTCCACCATCTCACTTCTTACCATCTCGCCTTCACCAATCTCTACCTCCAACAGGATTGTCCCTTTCACCTTAACTGAGTGGTTTGTAAATCCTTCAAGGCATCCCTGGTAGGGCACCAGATTAGCGTCAGAGTAGTTCATCCTTTTGAAGGCTTCATAGTACAACACATTCCTGCTAGCTCCCGAATCAACCATCACTCGCTGTACTACATTGTTTCCCGGGCATATAGTGATAATAACAGGTTGGCTCCCATGACCCTTTGTTGCGGCAAGCTCACTTCTCGAAAAGCTAATCACCTTATCTTCGCTGGCGGCAAATGGGGGAATATCAAAACTGTGCGCCAACATCATTATTTGATTGTCCAACTGCGCGACACTTGGCAATGGGTCCTGAATCACATCGATTACGTTTCGACCCTGGGCTCTATCTTGTCGCCCTCCTTCTTCTCGCCTCGCAGCGCCCTCGAGATATTGTTTGAATTCGCCTTTATCAATCCTGACCTGAATCAACTTTCTCAAATTATAACAATCTTCTATAGTATGCCCCTTGTCTTTATGAAAATCGCAATATTTACTTGGATCTCGAGCCCCATAAGTATCTTCTCGAATGGGATAAGGCTCTGGAAATTCCTCTTTCCTCCAAATCTCGCTCAAAGTAGTGTTCAATTTGCTAAACTTAATGATCTTTCCCTGCTCCTGACCTCTACCTCGACCCCCTTTGTTTCCGCCAGTACGAGATCCACTGCGACCTCCTCGATCAACCTTACTTTCCTCTTTGACAACTTCAATCCGCTCTTTGACACTTTTCTTGCCGGTGCCTGCTGCAGGAGGGGCGGCCTTAACAGCTTCCTTCTCGAAACCACTACGGTAAGCTCTAACCCTTTCGTACAACTCGCCGGTTGTCTTCGGCAAGCGCATGCAGAACTCTGCCTTGAACATACCCGGCAACAGCCCTGAGTTAAATAGCATAACAATCTCGCTCGGCGACGTGCCCCAATCCGGTTCGCGACCTCCATAAATCTATCTGTGAAAGCCGAAATGCTTTCTCCTTCATACTGTTTCAAACTACACAATTCGGTCTTTTGAGCGGGCTGCGCTCCTGATCCACTGAATCTCGCCAAAAATTTATTCTTGAGGTCCTGATACCCCATCACTGACTCCGCTGGCTGCGCCAGAAACCATTCCAATGCGTGATCAGCAAGGGTGCTCGCAAACGCCTTGCAGATTATAGCCTCATTGTCGGTCAGCAGCGACAACGTTACCTCAAACCCTCCAATATGAGTATTAGCTCTAGTGTTCCCCGAATAACTAGGTAGATTTGGCATGCGGAAAGCAGGGTCAGGGGCGGCAATCTGAATACTCTTTACAAACGGGGCCAAATAAGAGCCTTTCACTTCCTGGGGCTTGTTTCCCGCTTCCAACTCTTTAATTTTCTTAGCCATCTCCACCATTTCGGATTTCCATTTATCATCTTCACTTTTCTTCGCCTTCTCCAACTCAGCGGCTTTGGCTAATTCTACGGCTTTCAAAGCTTCGGCCACTCTAATAGCCTCCGCGATCTTGTCGGCTTCGGCGGCTTTCTGCACCCTTTGTCTATCACTTCTTTCCCTATCAATCCTTGCTCGCCGCCTACGATCTCTGTCCCGCAGCGACATTTCTTCTCGACGAGCCCTGTCGGAGTGCCTTGATCTGTGGGACTTTTCCCTTACATACGTTTCATCATCGGAATACCTCGAGCGACTTGGCGAATAATCTCTGTCGGCTGTGGATCCCTCCTCACTTTCATATCCAAAATAGTAAGAGTCATCTCGCGAATTTCCCGATTTATGATAAATTCTTCCCTCTTCAATACGATCAGCACGTCTCCTTTTGACCCTTTCAGACCTCGCTCTTTCATCCTCTTGATGCTTGCGAACCCTTTCCTCATTCTCGGGCGGCGAGATGGCCCTTGTTCGCCCTTCGTCCCTCCTGGATGCATTTCGGCTAGCGCTTTGCCTCCCTCTATCCCGCCCTTCCACTTCGACTGACAGCTCTGGCGGGATCACCGTGGGTGCCTGGCCTATCTTTTTTAACCGCTCATTGTTCGCGAGAACCTTCATCAAATAGGCGTTCTCGTTCCTTAGCCGTTCAGCTTCGGCCCGGGCACTCTGGGTTTTAGATGGAACGGGGTCTCGCTGTCCTTCCTTTCCTTTATTTCTCGCTTCTCGCTCTCTATCTTCTCGCCTACGGGCGCTCCTTACGGCCGAATCTGTCTCAGAAGTGTGGACATCGCCTTCGCGAGCAGTTCCTGATCTCGCCCCGCGGGCATCCTTGCGAGTATCCTTGGCATTTGGAGTTTCCGTCATAGGGTTCTGGGCTCCCTTGGCCTGAGTATCCTTTTCTTGTACCATTTTAACTATATTCTGGGCTTTTAAACAATCCCAAACTGATCACAATCAACTTCAACACCAAATAACCACCTTTAAAACACCTCTCAGCAAGAACACGAAACTGAAGAACACCAAACCTAATTCACAGTAACCTTCTCAGTAAACCTTCTAACCTTTCCCAATAATCTTCCAACCAAAACAAGGAACAAAAATCAGGTCCCGGCAACGGAACCAACTGATGCTACCATGGGAAATCTTTGGTTGCACAGGAACTGAGATAACTTGGACACTCCGGCTGCTTCCTTACTTGGTTGATCGCCTACACACAAGGAACAAGGTAAACTAGGCCGGGGGTGACTCCGGCGTACCCCCTCCGGCGTGAGAGTAAGGTTAGATGAACAAGGAAGGTGGTAAACAATGAAGAACTTAGAGAGAGAATGCAGAGAGAGAGTGAACATACCCATGCAATGAACACTATTCACCTTTTATATCCCTAAGCCCCCCATGTGCCTTGCACATGGGGGACACTTGTCAATCATCCAATGGAATTGATCTCAACCAACCTCAACTTAGTGGGATTTCACTATTCTCCTTGTCACATCAGTCACACATCACAAGTACTTAGGGTTAGGAACGTAGGCGACAATCAGCGTACCATCCGGGTAATGCCCTGAGTTCATTGTCGGTCAGGCGACAACCTGATTATGGGCGACATCAACTGTCATGTCGCCCTGACCTAGGTAGCCTGCGAACAACGTACTCGTCTTACTCATGAGGCGAGCATAAGCTCGGCCATGTCTTTCGCATAGCCCCATTGCCCCTAAAATCTGTATCCCCACGTCCCTTCTCACCGGGGTCTAAAACAGCTCCAAGGAGCCCATTCATTTTATGTCGCTGCCACGGCAAATTCCCTTGGGCGGCCTAAGCCCAATGGGCCTGGACCTTAATTAGCTATTGGGCCTGGTTTCTTATTACCTGGGCCCAATATAATTTATGGGGTCGTATCAGAGTCCTTCCTAGTAATGAGCATAAGGCCTTTCTATGTCACCTTTCCATTTAATTGTACATTTTTTATGTTACAAAAAATGTATAATGCATATCTAATGCGATCTCCATTTCCACCATTTCCTTTTTCTAACTTTTATTAGCAACCTATTGTTTTCTGTACTTATTCCACATTAATTGCATAGAATTTTAGGGGATAGATACACTCCCGTCGTTTCAAAATATATGTCATTTCTTACTTTTTTTTTTGTCATTTTAATTGAATTTTAATGACTTTTCTCTTAAAACTTTAACATTTTTTTTAAAATAATAAAATCATTTATTGATAGTAAATTTGATATGATAATCTAATCCTTTGAAATTTCATGACAGTCATAACAATTTTATAAAAATTAACCTTACTAGAATTCAATTAAACTGATCAAAATACAGTAGTTAAAATATGACATTTAATTTGAAACTAAAGTAATATTCTTATTCTGATAAATGATTTGTCTTTGCTAGAAATGTTAGGTGAGGTAGTATAATCCATGTACAAGGCTGCATGAGCTTTGCCTAGTGGCCATCATCAACTCATTCCACCCCCTCTTCATTATTTTCTCTATGCATTCATGTCCTTAAATTTTACTTACAACTTCTTTATTTTTTTCTTGATTCTAGATGGAACTAGAAAGTGAGTTAGGTAAAGTCTCATAATATAAGCTACTCGTAAGGAAACATGCGTACCACCTCATGTTTAACCGAGCTTTGTCAAAATTTATAACGTGTACTTATTAATTTGGTGGTGAGAAGCAACATTGTGGATTGTGTGGCCTGTTAGGTAAAAGGAGTGGACCAGGATCTTTATTATGCGTTATATACAAGTTTTGTTAATTTTCAATATGAAATAATATTTCTAACACTCGAAAAATAATTTTAGTCAATGAGTATAATGTTCTAATAACAAACGATCTTGGTCATTAAATCTAGATTTAAGGGTAGAATTAATCATTTTTTTCCTCTCACACAGCCCATTATCAGGAGTCGTTAATATTAAAAGATATTCAATTTTGATCATTAAAAGATGTTGAATATTGATCATTATCTTAAAAACTGTCTGCAATGCAATGCAGTGTAATACACTGTGATGATGATGCCAAAAACATTCGAATCATCTCAAATCCATTGCCAGGTTGTATCATGTATGATTGAATAGCCTGAAAAAAAAATCACGTAAACTAAGCCAGAGCTTCACCGGCGAAAGCTCTGTGGCTTGAGATTAAGTATTTGTGTTTAGAGAGAGAAATCAATTGACAAGAATTTAGAGTCAAAAGATGTGTTACCCAAAATAATGTGAATTATGACTTGTTTATATATGCATATGATTGTAGAGTCCATGTTGAATAGGAATTTGTGTGTGATGAGGTTATAATCTAAGTGAGATTATAACTACCCACACTCCTTATTTGAGTATGATTAGATAACCGTATTCTGCACGTGCGCCTTGAAGGCATTCTCCTCGGCATATGACGCATGATCGACCTTAGTTAATGCCGAGGAAGAGAGATGTGAGGATAGGGAAGCCCATTTCCTTGCTTTCGAGTATGGAGCTCCTCGTTTTTTAATGAGGCATAGGTCGGGCCTGGCTTGATGCCTTGCTCGGCATATGAGAGTATGCTTCGTCGGTATTTTTAATTTTTGTGCATTAGTCATTGTTCACTCTTTGTAATTTTTTCTGTCTTCAATAAAAACTCCCAGGTGTCGTCCTGGTTCATAAAAAAAAACAAAAAACAAAAAAAAAACAAAAAAACAAAAAAACCTTATACCCTATACTCTATATACTATACCCTATAGCCTATAGCTTATAACCTATACCCTATACCATATATACTATACCATATATACTATACCATATACCCTATACCCTATACTTTATACTCTATACCCTATATCCTATACCCTATACCCTATATCCTATACTCTATACCCTATATACTATACCCTATACCCTATACCCTTTACCCTATACCCTATACTCTATACCCTATACCCTATATCCTATACCATATACCCTATACCCTATATACTATACCCTATACCTTATACCCTATAACCTATTGTAAGTACCCAAATTTGGCTCATGCCTTCCGATTAAGTTTCCCGGCAATTCCCTGGACTTTCCTAAAGTTCAGGGCAATTTGGAAACTTTCCGAAACATTCCAAGGGGTGAAGGACTTACTAGGAATTAAAATTTCACGTAGTCCTTCACTGGAAAACACCTTCTAGAAGGCTACCTTGCATGGTTCTAGAAATAGGCTGAGTCACTAAGGGATAAGACCGCACGGCTTCATTAGCTGGGGGTTACAGCCGCACGACTTCATTAGCCATCACGAGACTGCCTATAAATAGAGGCCTCCTCTATTCATTTTGGGAGAGAGTTTTAGGCACTGTTACTCTGCCAAAATACCACCACGAAATTCCAGAAAGCGGAGAGCTCCCAAAATCACCCCCTCCTCTTCAAAACCTCTCCAAAGTTGATCCTTCCTTAGGCAATCTTCAAGGGAGATAGAGGGACACCACCATTGGTAACCTCTCCTCCCCTTCTCTTTAAAATATACTTGTCATACTTGCTATATTGCTCTTTGCTTTCTATATTGTCATTTACTTGCTTTGTATTTGATATATTGCCATTAAAAATTGAATCTTTAGTCATGTAGATCATAATATCCTCATTCCCCTATCACATGAGATTCATGGAAGATCCATCCCAAGGATGAACAATAAGACCTCAAAATGGCTTGTTCTAGGGTGGATCTCTCACATGATGATGTGAAAGTAGCATCATTTGCATATAAAAATGTCATCTTTTTCCTTAAAAATGCAATTTTAATCATGAATGTCATTCCCCCTTCCCATGGACCTTGCTTCCAAGGATTGTCCACCTAAAAGGTTCATAAAGGACATAGGAAAGCCATAAAGGTCCTCCCTTTTTATTCCTAGTCCTAGCTTGCATCATGTTCATTACATATGTTAGTTTAAAAATGTCATCTTTACTTTAAAATGCATTCCCCATGTCCCTCATGGATGGATCACTCTTCAAGGATTGCCAAGTGACCTTCATAAGGCACAAAAAGGCATAGGATGAGTATAAAGATCCAATCTTTATACCCCTCCCTTAGTCCCCTTTGGTACTTGGAGCATCACTTGGAGTGTAATGGTGTAAAGGTCCTATCTTTACATCATTTTCTCCACATAAAGATGCCATAGACGGATATTCCTTTAGAAAAGGACGGACTTGAGCCCCACATCTCCGATCATCACTTGAGACGAGCATAAATGTCCCGACAAAGCTCAAATCGTCTCAAGATGTAGGATTGATGGGCAAAGGTCATTCCTTTATAAAGAGTCTCATCCTTGGACTATAAAAAAGGTGTCCCTATCTTGATCACATGTGACCCAAGGTCTCATAATGTTGATCATAAGTCTAAGATGAGAACGGGATCAAAGTCCCTAACACACCAAAATCCAAGGAATCCCGAGCGATAACCAACTCATGGTTTATACGTCCGGAAGATAACTTGGCACATTCCCTCCCTTTTCAAAAACACATCCCACACACGAAAACACAAAGGCAAGCATGAAAATCGGATCTTGGAAGACTTGCTTCGGCAAGGCTCTTTAGGTGAACGACGATCCGTTCTTCCCAAGGGGTAACTTAACCTCCGGACCCAAATCCTTTTTTTCAAAGTTTTGAGGAAATCAAAATGGCGTGGCGACTCTGTTTTTCAATTTAAACCGGATGTCTTCAAACTGATGTGAGGCGGTGATCCCCTTACACGAGAAAGCGGTTTCAAAACATAAAAAAAATGAGGAAAGGAAAAGCCGCGATCTTGGGCATCACATTCACAGTTTGGCGACTCCGCTGGGGATAAAAAAAAAAGCTTTCATTTTTAAAATAAAAAAATGATACTCGGTATATAGGTGAAAACCATTAAGCTTCTCGTTATCGCCTGCTAACACGAGTCTGGGATAAACTATGGTCTAACAATGCCACGTACCGGTATCTCTTTTCGAAAAAAAAAAAGAAAAGTTTTTTTTTGAGTGGGTTAGCCTTCCGCCGCGGATCCAATTTTCATGCTTGCCTTCTTTTTTTTTTGCATTGCATTGCATGCATTGTTGGTTCTTGGGAATTGTGCATATTCTGAAACTGAACAGGAAGCTTGCTGGAAGCTGAAAAGGTGCCAAAAAGGCCAGGGAAACAACCTGCAGATGAAAGAAAATGGAACCTGGAAAATTGATTGATGCAGCCGTTCGTCTTAATTCTCATTGAATCCTAGCCGGGCGGCTTCATTGGCAATTCCACCAGGACAAAAATTGAGGTTAATCTGGCAGCCTTGGCAGCTTAGGGCTATTCAGTTCCAAGACTGACCATGCTCCCAGAAAATTTACGTGCTTATTTGCTGCATTTCCCCCGTCCCGAAAATCATTCCTTTAAAATACATTTTTGAAAATTTCTGTTTTAACTAAAAAAGGAACGTTTTTAGGAGGCCGCACACTACGCGCACCTTATATATCCTGTACACTTTGCATGCACGTCCCTTTAACCCGGGGTGGTTGTTCATTTGCAGTCACGGACAGTATTACGATGCTCCCGGGCGCGCACGGAATCACCCCAAACTCCCCATGGCAGCCAGTGTCGACCAATGCACAGTCCGTGTCACACATTTTAAAACCGTGACTTTTTGGTTGGTTTTTGGTCTAGTCCGTGTCATATAGGCCAGTTGCATACCCCCGTAAAGGTCAAACCTAAGTCCATGACAAGAGTCGAGATCCTTCGCGCAAGCGAAACTCTGCCGAAATTCCGTCAAGGAAAATTGGCAGAATCTTGACTCCATCATTGACTTTGATTTTGACCCGCACGGGATACGTAAGAGTCGAGCCCGAGTCCATACCAAAAATCCAAAGATCTTTCGCGCAAGCGAAGCTCTACTGAAATTCTGACAAGGAAAAATTGGCAAGATCTTGACCCCGACATTGACTTTGACTTTGACTCACGCAACGTATGCAATGAAGTTCAATGTGACACTGTGTCATCCGGCTTTTATCGCCCGACCCATGCCTATTATCTTCTTGGACAATGCCAAAAAGTCAAAACGTCAATCGCGCAAGCGAAACTCTGCCGAAATTCCCTTAAGGCTGAAAGACGAGACTTTCCTGGTATTGCCTTGACTATAATCCGCATCGCTCGCGCGTTAAAAGTTCCTGTGACCCGCTAGACCCATTAGGAGCGTTCTTCTCTCTCGGTCGGTGGGATCCGCGTGCCCTGTAGGACCCTCGCCCGGGGCTGTCCACCCTGGGAGGTCGAAATACAGGTGGAATACGAGGAGCTTATAGACGTAGTGACAGAGCCCACTGATCCAGGATCTAGAGTAGTTGCGAAAAAGAAGGGCAACCCCTTTTCCAACCAAATAGAAATTAATAAATTACACTGTTTTAAGTAAACTGAAAGATTCTTAATTTGCATATTGCTTGAGCCTTCAGCCTAAACACCTACCCCAGAGTCTAAACCTCTCCTATCCCTTTCCCGCAGTGAGAAAGAAGTGGGTGAGAATACCGGGCCAGCGGCTTGTTAGCGCAGAATTCTCAGATAGCTCGCCAGAGTCTTCAGTTTTGTCAGTCCAGAGAGTCAGAATGGCCGATTTGACAGAAAACAACAGTGGTTTGGGTAACCAGATGACTAGGGAAGAAGAGCTAGCATTAGCCTTGGAAAATAGTCGTAAGGTCCATGAGAAGCAGCAAGCCATGCTCATCGATGCGCTCCGTCGTCATGGGGTTTAGATAGTGGTTGAGTCCAACGGTTCCCTGGTTATGGTAGAAGATGAGACTCCAGAAGCAGCCATCTCAGCTCCCCCAGCCTATAACCAATGCCTTCCTCCATCCACATATGACCTCTTACCAAGGACTACCCCTTTTCAGTCCTTTCCGATATCCCAGGCCATCAGGGTTCCAACGCCCCCGCCTCCTCAGATAAGACCCAGCTTTGTTCCCTACCAACAGAGAGCAAATGCCACGGCTATCCCAGTTACTCAGCCTCTGCACTATCCCATGGGATTCACTCCCCCTCCTCAGTATGGGCCATCTCAGACAATCTCCAGGCCTCAGAATCAATCCAATGATCTCTTTAACGTATGCCTTGCCACAACAGATCTTCCACCCCCAACCTTGCCAATAGGACCCCACGAGGTTCCGTATCCTTTTCCCTACCCTGGTAACTATGAAACTAATTTCTATGCCTCCGGCCAGCCTCACGGAAACACGGGACCAGGTCAAGTTTACACTTACTTCCCTTCGAAAGATCCCTAAGTCATGGTACCAGCTACCAATGTGCCACCCACTGTCCTGCCACCCAAATCTGATAAGCCTGCTTCAGAATCGAACAATCCAAAACCGTTGCCTGACCCCAACATGACTTGGCTAATGGAACAAGTTAAGTCCATGCAAGAGAAGTTCGGGGAACTGAGCTCCAAGAAAGCAGTATACCAGATCACTGATCCCAGCAAAATTGTCCCTCTCCCTCCAAAATTTTGAATGCCCGAGATTGAAAAGTTCAACGGTACAGATTGCCCTCGGACTCACATTGAAATCTACCTTCTTGCCATGAGGGCCAAGGATTGTACATATCAGCAGATGGCCGACCACTTTCAACTGTCATTGAAGGGTTCAGCTCTTAGGTGGTTCCTGCATGTAAAGCCAGAGGCCCGAGCCACATGGGACCAGATCAAGGAAGTGTTCATGGAAAAGTACAAGGCTAACTTGAATTGGGAAACCAGCAGGAATGACCTACAAGGCACTCTACAGCGTCCAGACGAGCCAGTAAGTGAATTCTACAATAGATGGAATTGGAAACTTAGTGAAATGATGACCCCGTTGAATGAAGAGGAACAGATGGAGATCTTCCACTCTTGCTTGAAACCTCAGTTAAGGGTCCAGATTGGCAATTATTATTATCCCGACCTTCGGGTGATGGTAAATGTCGGCACCAAGTTTGAAAATGCCTTCAACATGGCTCTGGTCACAGGGGCAGGCAACTCTTACCGCTACAAAGCACCAGTCTCAAGTGCCACAGCCATCACTGTAAAGGGAAAAGAAACGGTTGGCGTGGTCAATTATATCCAGAATGAGAAATTTGGACAAGGTTCAGGTCAAGCCGATGTGAAGCCAAGGCCTCGCTTCTATACTGCTGAAGATTTTGGAATGCCACTAGATAAATTCTTCGATGGTTTGGTGACCGAAGGACTCATTAGACCTTTGGAAAACTGGAAACCGAACCCTAGTGTTAGAATGGATGAAACCAAGCACTGCCGCTTTCACATATATCATGGGCATAACACCAATGATTGTACTTACCTAAAATTCCTGATCTCTCGCCTGATTGAAGAAGGCAAGCTTGAACCGCCTCGGGGTCCCAATGTAGTCAAGAATCCTCTTCCTGCCAACAATCGAGTCAACATGATTGAGTTTGGAGAGACAAATGCAGCTGGTTTTGGGAATTCGAATATCATAGACATCCTGGAATTCAATGTTCCTTATCTTTGAATTGCAAGGAGGGTGGAAAAATTTGATTGATGCCTCCGCCATGGAAGGGAAATTTGGGCCTATAATAGGAACCGATTTTGTTAATGTTGTCAAGGCCAGACCTCTCTTTTGTGATTTCGAACCAGTAACCATAGTCAAGATTACAGAAGGAAGGCTCAATTAAGAAGATTTTGAGGCAGAAGTAAGCCAAGCTATGATGATGGAAGTCTCTCCGGAACCCTTCATCACTCACGGTGAGCATAATGTGTTCGTAATGGCTCTTACTGCTCATGAAGATCAGTACCAACCCCCTATTTGGAAGAATGTGGAAAGAAGAGTGAACGAACCAGAAGACTTTGATGATGGAGAAAGCTGTCTCTCGGACGCCGAAAGTGCAACTGGTCCCATTACCCCGGAGGTACAAGTGGATGTGATCAGATTCAGTAAGGAGATTGCGCCAGATCAGTCGGACATCCCCCATGGGAATGGTGTCAACAAAGGTAGTAAAGGTTCGCAGGATTCACAGCAGGATAAGAACCCTGACAAGACTGCTACTCCCCAGGGCAACAGCAGGAAAGAGTAAACCCCAGCCCAACCCGTGTCAAACACTTCGAGTCAATAAGTAGTGTAGGGTCCAGAGTCGTTAGGGTCAAGAGTCATGTGAGTCAGGAATCTTTGAATTCCAGTCCTCTGAGTCATCTGAAGGCCTCCCGCCTGAGGATTATGAATATGTAGCCAATGTCATCTTTCCTTTCGCTTTGAATGAAATGACAGATCTTTCTGAGTATCCCCTTATTGCCAACTTAACAAATGATAAATTAACTAAAAACTTAACAGTTAATAATGAATCATTTGAACAAGATGCAAACACACTAAACGAACAATACATTAAAGAAATCTTTAAGCAGGTTACAGACAAAGAGGAAAACCGGGCCCAAGCTGCCGAGGAGGTTTTGACAAGTGTTTACTTGGGTATCGTCGAGGAACCTAAAGAGACACAGATTGGGAACTTCTTCCAGGGGGTTGAACGGGACGGTGGTCAATGCAGCTCGAGAAATACATGGACGTGTTTGCATGGTCATACGGGGATATGCCGGGGCTAGGCAGGTTCGATTGTGGAGCACGAGAATCCCTCTAGCACCGAGATGCCAAGCCGATAAAGCGAGCGAAAGATCAAGTCAGAGTGGTCTCTACAGGTCAAAGAAGTGATTGAGAAGCCACTGCGGGTAGGATTCATCAGAGTCATCGAATATCCGACATAGCTATCTAACATCGTGACGGTGACTAAGGCCAATGGGAAGGTGCACTGCTGTGTAGATTTCCGGGATCTGAACAAGGCCAGCCCCAAAGACGATTATCCCTTGCCGAACATAGACATTCTGATGGACGCTACTGCTAACTACAAAGTCAAATCCTTCGTTGATGGCTTTGCTGGCTACAACCAAATCAAGATGGTCGAGGAGGACCAAGAAAAGACAGCCTTCACCACACCGTGGGGAACGTACTGCTATACTGTGATGCCATTTGGGCTTAAGAACGCTAGGGCTACGTATTAGAGGGCAGCGACTGCGCTTTTTCATGACATGATCCACAAAGAAATTGAGGTCTATGTCGATGACATGATAATCCACTCCAAAGGAGAGGGTGGACAACACTTTGTCGACCTGCGAAAGTTCTTTGAGAGGTTGAGACAGCATTCCATGAGACTGAACCCTGCCAAATTCACCTTTGGAGTGACAAGGGGAAAAGTGCTTGGGTATATGGTCACGGAGCGAGGTATTGAAGTTGATCCCCGAAAGATCAAGGCCATTATGGACATGAGGCCGCCTCGAACCCAGACAGAGGTCAAAAGCTTTATGGGCAAACTACAGTACATCAGCCATTTTGTCAACCACCTGACTACCATGTGCGAGCCCATCTTCAAGCTCATGAAGAAGAATGCAGATACGGAATGGACCGAGGAATGCCAGGATGCCTTTGACCAAATCAAGGCATACCTAGTACATCCTCTGGTGCTATGCCCCCATCATAGACAGAAACCTCTTCTGCTCTATCTCACTGTCACTGATACGGCAGTTGGCGCTATGCTTGTTCAGGAGAAGAAGGACTATCGGGTAGAAAATGCCATTTACTTTGTCAGCCGGAAGCAGCAGGGAAGTGAGCTCAATTACTCAGCGTGTGAAAAGACTTGTGCAGGACTGGTCTGGGTAGTCGGTAAGCTGAAGCATTACATGCAAGCCCACTCTGTGAACTTGGTCTCGAAAATGGACCCCATCAAGTATATCTTCGACAAGCCTTCCCTCTCGATGTGCCTAGCAAAGTGGTCGTTCTTCTTAGCTGAGTATGACATCAATTATGTGACTAGAAAGGTCATCAAGGGTCAAGCGTTGTCAGACCATCTGGCAAACTTCCCTAGCAATGAGGACCGCGGGCCTGAACCCCAATTCCCAGATGAAGGGATCTTCGTAGTTGAGCCTGAGAATCGATGGCAGTTATTCTTTTACGGAGTTGCTAACAAGAGAGGAAACGGCGTAGGGATGCTACTGGTCGATCCGAAAGATGAGCGCACGCCGATAGCCATCAAATTGAACATCCCTGCCACGAACAATGTCGCCGAGTATGAAGCTTGCATTGCTGGTTTAGAGGCTGCCTTAGAAAGGAATGTCAAAGAGCTCGAGGTCTATGGAGACTCAGCCCTGATCATCAACCAGGACTCCAATAAGTGGAAGACTGTGGACCCTAACCTTCAGAGGTATCATGCCTATATGGAAGAGTTGACTGAGCAGTTCAAAGAAGTGACTTTCCATTACCTGCCAAGGGATAAGAACAGATTCGCGGATGCCTTATCTACTCTAGCCTCATTGGTAGAGATCCCCGAGGGAAAGGCCATAAAACCCTTCAGAGTGGGTAGAAGAGAAGCCCCGTCTTTCTGTTGTGAAATAGACTTGGGACCCGAGCCTGTCAAGGAACCCTAGTACAGTCAGATTTACCAGTTCCTCAAAGACAGAGAGTCAGCTTTCAGAGATGAAGAAGGTAGACCAAGGGAAGGCATCAAAGCCAAGAGCCTGCAAGCCCTGAAACGGTTGGCCTCCCATTATGTCATTCTAGGGAGCGACCTGTACAAGAAACGGTACCAGGGACCACTCCTCGTGTGTGTCACCCAAGAAAGGGCCAGAGAGTTAATGACCGAAGTCCACAATGGTCCTTGCGGTCCTCATATGAATGCCAGAGAATTGATGCAAGTGATCCTCAGAATGGGTTACTATTGGATTTCCATGGAAACAGACTGTGTCCAGCATGTCTGACAGTGCGACAAATGCCAACGGTTTTGCCAACCTTAACCATCTTCTGCCTCATGACCTGTACTGCATGACGACTCCTTGGCCATTTGCAACTTGGGGTATTGACGTGATAGGGAAGGTAGCCCCAGCAGGAAGCAATGGGCATGAATTTGTGCTAGTGATAGTCGACTACTTCACGAAGTGGGTAGAGGCCAAGTCCTACAAGGTCCTTACTTCCAAAAAAGTGGCTCAGTTCATCAAAGAAAACATTATGTGCAGATATGGGGTGCCCAATGAGGTCATTTTAGACAACGGGTCGCACTTCGAAGGGGACTGCGATAGATTGTTGTCAGAATTCAGAATCACTCGCCACAAATCGTCCCCATATAGACCTCAGACCAATAGAGCTGTAGAAGCTGCCAATAAGACGCTCGAGCGGATTATCCAGAAAATGGCCACCCGTGGTCGTGACTGGCCTGAGAAGCTGCACCTGGCACTCTGGGGCTACAGAACGTCTGTTAGAACAGCTACGGGAGAAACTCCCTTTGCCCTAACTTACGGGATGGAAGCAGTGATTCCCGTGGAGTTGGAAATCCCGTCACTAAGGGTCCTCCTGGAAAACAGTGTCAACGAAGTAGAAACCCCCCACCAGAGACAACCCCCTGGGAAAGTGGGAACCCGTTTGGATCGGCCCGTATGTGGTGCAGAAGATACTATCGGGAGGAGCAATGAAGCTTGCGGACTTGGACGGCAATCCGTTTGTCCACCTAGTCAACGGTGATAAGCTCCACAGGTATTATGTCTAAAAGAAAAAAATATGCACATACAAAAAAAAAGAATGAAAAGAATTTTAGTGCAAAAAGAGTAATGCCCAGCTAGGCTGAAAACCCAAAAAGGGCGGTCTAGGCAAAAGACAGGGTTGCATATATAAAAAAAAAGAAAGAAAAGAATTTTAGTACAAAAAGAGTAATGCCCAGCTAGACTGAAAACCCAAAAAGGGCGGTCTAGGCAAAAGACAGGGTTGCACATAAAAAAAAAGACCAAAAACAAAAATTCCGATGGTTCACCAGAATGAACTATGAAGACCTGAGCCCCTTAGTCTTTCTAGGCAGCCAGAAATGGTTCGGTCTAAACAATAAATAAGACATTCAAAGTTTCCATGAAACGTGTCTTGAATAATTTCTAAGATAAATACCTTTGTTAATTACAAATTAAAAACTTCTTGATGAGTTCAAGCACGGTCTACTCTTGACTCTGCTAACCTGCTACAAAGATCTAAAATACAATAAAAGACCTAATAAACTACTGAGTTTGCAAATGGCAATAAGGGAATCCTAAGAAAAGACCTATTAGTTTTCATTCACTGAGTCTTCTTTGGTCTTCTTCCCTTTACCTCGACCCCGTCGATTGTTCTTCCTCTTCTTCTCTAAGATGTCGGTCTCCCTCATCCCAACTTCAGGTATCCTCACTGGAGCCTCCATCAAACCCGTTTCAATAAGTGCCTTCTCTACCCGGGCACAAGTCCGTACTTCCTCCCTCTGAGCCTCAGTCAAGGGAGCGACTTCCGAAAGCCTCTCATATCGAGCCTCCATATCCCTGATAAGGTCACATGACTGGTTATGGCGACTAGCCTTAGCCTCAGCTTCCCTCAGAGTCCTGCTCGAGTCACAGTCAGCCCCCAATAAAGCCTGACGTCTCTCTCCCAAAATGACCTGAGTCGCTCCCATCTCCTTCTCGTACCAGTCCAAGTAGGCCGTGGTCAAGATGGTACTCTTCCTGCTCTTGAGAATGGCCCTGGGAGGGAAAGCAGCGTATGTACAAGCCCTCGAGAAAAATGAGAAGTTGGCTGGATCCCTCATGTCCAAAGGCACTACCTCCATGGTACGGATGTCCTCCCGATCGTCTAATGGCTCCTGTAATGTCCCAAACTGCCTGGAGACTAAGCAAGGGATGTAGAAGGATGACCAAGAAAGCCCTGGAACCCTCACTACATAGGACTCCTGAAATGTCCTCCGGGTCTGCAACCTCCAATGAGGCACCCACCAGCGAATGTCCAAGGTGGACAACCTAGCCATCATCAGCTCCCAGCTACCCTGGTCCTGTTACCTAGGTGCACCCTTCTGAGAAATCACCCAAGGGCACTGAGTAGGTGAAGCCCCCGTGTAAGTACCCAAATCTGGCTCATGCCTTTTGAAAAAATTTCCCGGTAATTCTCCGGACTTTCCTAGAGTTCCGGAACAATTCCGGAACTGTTCCAAAACATTTAAGGGCTGAAGGGAATGCTTGGTAATTAAGAAACACGTTTTTCTTAATCCAAGAATACTTCTAGAATTGCCACCTTGCATGATTCTAGAAACATGCTGAGTCACACAGGATAATGCCGCACGGCTGCATTAGCCAAGAATCTCTGGCCGCACGGCTTCATTAGCCTTATCCAGACTGCCTATAAATAGAGCCCTCCTCTACCCATTTTAAACACACAAGGGAGAGTAATACCAGCATAAGAACACTCTCAAAACACTCCACGAAGATCAGGAAGTTGAAGGTGCCAAGAAGTCACTCCCCTCCTTCTTGAAGCCTTCAAAAGTTGGTCCCTCCGCTAGGCAAAACCCCAAGAAGAAGAGGCCACCACCATTGGTAACCTCTCACTCCCTTACCTTGCATAATGATTGTCTATATGATTTAATTGCTCATTGCATTCATATATTGTCATTATCTTGCTTGGGACTTGGCATTTATCATTAAAGATCCTATCTTTATCATATCCCCTTCCCCCTTTGCATCCTTTGCATGAAATAGGCATCATTTGCTCATAAAAATGTAATATTTAGCATCCTTTGCTCATAAAAATGTAATCTTTATGTTAAAGATGCATCCTTTGCATCTAAAAGCCCCCATTTTACATCAAAAATGCATCTTTTGCACATAAAAATCATGTCTTTATCATAAAGGTGCATCCTTTGCATCTAAAACCCATCTTTATGCATCCTTTGCATCAAAGATCATATTTTTATCATCAAATTAGCATCCCTTGCTTTCAAAATGTAATCTTTGTGCATCCTTTGCATAGTAAATACTATTTTCCCCATAAAAATGCATCCTTTGCATAAAAATCATGTCTTTATATAAAAATGCATCCTTTGCAAATCAAATGCATCCTTTGCAACCCAAAAATGTCATCTTTTCACTAAAAATGTCATTTTTAAATGCATTCCCCCATGTCCCCATTAGCAACCTTGGAACGAACCGGTGTAAAGATCCTATCTTTACATCGTTTCTTCCATTAAAGGTGCCACAATCTCTTTAGAAAGGGATAAAACCTTGAACCTACATCTCCGATTATCACTTAAGACGAGCATGAAGCATCCATATAAGCTCAATCGTCTTAAGGTGTAGGATTGATGGGCTAAGGTCACTCCTTTCCTAAAGAACCTCATTTTGGACTATAAAGGAGAGTCTTTCTCTCGATCACGCAAGTCCCGAGGTTAAAAAAAGCGATGATCACAAGTCCAAGATGAGGACGGGATCAAAATCCCGAATACATAAAATCCAAGAAATCCCGAGCGACAACCAATAAATGGTTTGTACGTCCGGAAGACAACTTGGGACATTCCCTCCCCTTTTATTCAAACACATGCACACAAGAAAGCACGCAAGCAAGCACGATAAACGGAATCTAGGGAGACTTGCTACGGCAAGGCACCTTGGGTGAACGACGATCCGTTCTTCCCAAGGGGTAACTTAACCTCCGAACCCATAAAACCTTTTTTTCAAAGTTTTGAGGAAATCAAAATGGCGTGGAGACTCCGTTTTTCAAATTAAACCGGATGTTTTCAAACTCGCGTGAATCCAACAAAAAATAGAATTTGGGCACACATTCACAGTTTGGCGACTCCGCTGGGGACATCCCAAAGGAGAAAAGCTTTCATTTTTAAAATAAACGATACCCGGTATATAGGTGGAAACCATTTAACCTTCCTGTATCGCTCCCTAACCCGGGGCTTGGGATAAACGGTGGTTTAACAATCCCACGTACCGGTATCACTTTTCGAAAAAAAAAAAAAGTAAAAGAAAGCTTTTCCCTTTGAGCGGGTTAGACTTCCATCGCGGATTCCGTTTATTTTGCTTGCTTTCTTTGCCTTGCATTGCATCATTTGCATCTTGGGATTTGTGCATACTTTGAACAGGAAGCCTTCTCAAGGCTAAAAGGTGCCTAAAATATTCGGGAAACAACCTGAAATAGTAAAGGAGTGGAATCTGGAAAATTGATCCATGCAGTCGTATGGCTCAATCCTTGGATTCTGACCGGACGGCCTCAGTGGCAATTCCACCAGGAAAAATTGAGGTTAATCTGGCAGTCCTGGCAGCTTGGGGCTATTCAGTTCCAAGGCGGCGGGGCTCCCAAAAAATTTACGTGCCTTATACATTTGCATTTTCCCCGTCCCAAAAATCATTCCTTTAAAACACATTTATGAAAATCTCTGTTTTAACTCAAAAAGGAACATTTTTAGGAGACCGCACACTACGCGCACCTTATATATCCTGTACACTTTGCACGCACGTCCTTTTAAACCCGGGGTGGTTTTTCGAGCTGCGATCCACGGACAGCCTTACGATGCTCCCGGGCGCGCACGGAATCACCCCAAACTCCCCATGGCAGCCAGTGTCGACCAATGCACAGTCTGTGTCACACGTTTCAAAAAACTGTGACTTTTGGTTGGTTTTTGGTCTAGTCCGTGTCATATAGCACAGTTGCATATCCCCGTAAAGGTCAAGCCTTAGTTCATAACGGAAGTCAAGATCTTTCGCTCAAGCGAAACTCTGCCGAAATTCCGACAAGGAAAAAATCGGTAGAATCTTGACTCCGACATTGACTTTGACCTTGACCCGCACGGAATGCGTAAGAGTCGAGACCGAGTCCTTGCCAAGAAAATCCAAAAGATCTTTCGCTCAAGCGAAGCTCTGCCAAAATTCCGACAAGGAAAAAAATTGGCAAGATCTTGACCCGGTATTGACTTCGATTTTCTCACGCACGGCGTATGCAACGAAGTTCAATGTGACACTGTGTCATCCGGCTTTTACCACCCGACCCCTGCCTATTATCTTCTCGGACATTATCGAAAAGTCAAAACGTCAATCGCGCAAGCGAAATTCTGCCGAATTTCTGTTAAGGCTGAAAGACGAGACTTTCCCGGTATTGCCTTGACTATAATTCGCATCGCTCGTGCGTTAAAAGTTCCTATGACCCGCTAGACCCATTAGGAGCGTTCTTCTCTCTCGGTCGGTGGGATCCGCGTGCCCTATAGGACCCTCGCCCGGGGCTGTCCACCCTGGGAGGTCGAAATACAGGTGGAATACGAGGGGCTTATAGATGTAGTAACGAAACCCACTGATCCAGGATCTAGAGTAGTTGCGAAAAAGAAGGGCAGAACCCCTTTTCCAACCAAATAGAAATTAATAAAAGACACTGTTTTAAGTAAACTGAAAGATTCTTAATTTACATATTGCTTGAGCCTTCAGCCTAAACACCTACCCCGAGTCTAAACCTCTCCTATTCCTTTCCTGCAGCAAGAAAGAAGTGAGTGAGAGCACCGGTACAGCAGTTTGTCAGCATAAAAAATCTCAAGTAACCCATTAAAGTCTTCAAGCCTTAGCTTTCCAGTGTCAAAACGGCCAACATGGTGATCAACAATGGTAATGACCAAGCAGTCGGAGAGGCCATTCCAATCCAGCCCAGGCCCCACATCTGGTATGATGTATGTGATTGTGAAGACTGTCTGGAATATGAGTATCAAGAATGGATCAATGAAGACGCTCCTTCAAGGAATAAGAAGAAGAGGAAGTCCACGCAGCAGAAATTAAAGGAAAGGCATGAAGCCGGGGACAAGAGCGTGGGAACTCTAGGGGAGCCTTCAGGCAAGTTTGACTACTACGTCAGTTATGCCAAGGAGCCCGCCAAGGAACCCGTCATTCAAAGCACAGTCCGGCTGACATCCTACATGATCAGTGACCCTCTTGAAGCAGAGAATTCTGAATTCGTTGCCATCATAAAGTTCAATGAGAAGCTAGCAGATCTAGAAGCAGAATACAGGAAACCCATAGAATACGTAGCCAATCAAGGAAGAATCAAGATCCCTTCTGAAGAAGACTTCATCAGCATTATCCAGGCCAACCCTCCAGTTGGCTATACTGACAAGGTCGTAGTGTCCAAGATCAGTAAAGAGAAAATGAGTTATCAGCAGTGCGTTGATAGGATGAGTCAGACTCTTCAGTCAATGAGTCCAGTTGTCACGGACGAGCTCGCCGAGAGATTGCATCAAGCTACTCTAGCTCCTCTCACCATCTTTCCGAGGTACAGGCCTACCAATGATTTCCGACAAGTTTTTGATCAATTTGAAGTCTCCAACTTTCTGAAGAATGCTGACAAGGCTGCTACTCCCCAGGGCAACGGTAGGAAAGAGTGAACCCCAGTCCAACCCGCGTCAAACACTTCGAGTCAATAAGTAGTATAGGGTCCAGAGTCAGTAGGGTCAAGAGTCGGTGAGTCGGGAATCTTTGAATTCCGAGTCCTACGAGTCATCCAAAGGCCTCACGCACGAGGATTATGAATATGTAATCGATGTCATCTTTCCTCTTGCTTTAAATGAAATGACGGATCTTTACGATTATCCCCTTATTGCCAACTTAACAAATGATAAATTAACTCAAAACTTAACAACGAGTTAATAGTGAATCATTTGAACAAGATGCAAACACACTAAACGAACAATACATTAAAGAAATCTTTAAGCGGGTTACGAAAAAGAGGAAAACCGGGCCCAAGTGCCGAGGAGGTTTTGACAAGTGTTAACTTGGGTGCTTGTCGAGGAACCTAAAGAGACACGAGATTGGAAGCTTCTTCCGGGGGTTGAACGGAGACGGGTTAATGCGCTCGAGAGAATACATGGACGTCTTTGCGTGGTCGTACAAGGATATGCCGGGGCTAGACGGTTCAATAGTGGAGCACGAGAATCCCTCTAGCACCGAGATGCTAAGCCGGTAAACGAGCGAGAAAAATCAAGCCGAGTGGTCTCTAAGGTCAAAGAAGAAATTGAGAAGCTACTGCGGGTAGGATTCATCGAGTCGTCGAATATCCGACATGGTTGTCCAATATTGTGACCGTCACCAAGGCCAATGGGAAGGTGCGGCGCTTTGTGTAGATTTCCGGGATGCGAACAAGGCCGGCCCAAAGACGATTACCCCTTACCAAACATAGACATCTGGTGGACTCCACTTTGCCAACTACGAAGTCAAATCCTTCGTTGATGGCTTTGCGAGGCTACAACCGGATCAAGATGGCCGAAGAAGACCAAGAAAAGACGGCCTTCACCACACCGTGGGGAACTTCTTGCTATACAATAATGCCATTTGGGCTCAAGAACGCCGGGGCTACTTATCAAAGGGCAGCGACCGCGCTTTTTCATGACATGATCCACAAGTAGATTGAGGTCTACGTAGACGACATGATAATCCACTCCAAAGGCGAGGATGGGCAACACTTTGTTGACCTGCGAAAGTTCTTTGAAAGGCTGAGGCAACATTCCATGAGACTAAACCCTGCTAAATGCACCTTCGGAGTGACAAGGGAAAAGTGCTTGGGTATATGGTCACGGAGCGAGGTATCGAAGTCGACCCCAGAAAGATCAAAGCCATTATGGACATGAGGCCACCTCAAACCCGGGCGAAGTCAAGAGCTTTATGGCCAAAGCTGAGTACATCGGCCGTTTCGTCAACCGGTTGACCACTATGTGCGAGCCCATCTTCAAGCTCATGAAGAAGAATGTAGATACGAGTGGACCGAAGAATGCCGAATGCCTTTGACCGAGATCAAATCATACTTAGTACATCCTCGATTACTATGCCCCCACATAGGCGAGAAACCTATTCCGCTCTATCTCACTTTGTCAACGATACGGCGGTTGGGGCTATGCTTGCTCGGGAGAAGAAATACTCTCGGGTAGAGAATGCCATTTACTTTGTCGGCCGGAAGCTACGGGAAGTGAGCTCAATTACTCGGCATGTGAAAAGACTTGTGCAGATCGAAGTGCGGGTAGTCGGTGGCTTTTGAAGCATTATATGCAAGCCCACCTGTGAATTTGGTCTCAAAAATGGACCCCATCAAGTACATCTTTGATAAACCTTCCCTTTCGATGCGTCTAGCAAAGTGGTCCTTCTTCTTAGCGAGTACGACATCAACTATGTGACCGTAAAGGACATCAAGGGTCAAGCATTGTCGGACCACTGGCGAACTTCCCCGAGTAATGAGGACCGCGGGCACGAACCCCAATTCCACGATGAAGGGATCTTCGCGATCGAGCCCGAAAGCCGATGGCGGCTATTCTTTGATGGAGCCGCTAACAAAAGAGGAAATGGCATAGGGATGCTACTTTGGTCGATCCGAAAGATGAGCACACTCCCATAGCCCTTAAGTTAAACTTCCTGCCACGAACAATGTTGCCGAGTACGAAGCTTTGCATTCTTTGGTTTAGAAGCCGCCCTAGAGAGGAATGTCAAGGAGCTCAAAGTTTATGGAGACTCGGCCACGATCATCAACCAGGTCTCCAACAAATGGAAGGCTGTCGACCCTAATCTTCGGCGGTATCATGCCCATATGGAGGAGTTATTTGGGACGGTTCGGAGAAGTGACTTTCCACTACTTGCCAAGGAAAAGAACAGTTGCGAGATGCCCTAGCTACTCTAGCCTCCTTGGTAGAGATCCCCAGGAAAAGCCATAAAACCCTTCAAAGTGGGTAGAAGAGAAGCCCCGGCCTTACATTTGTGAAGTAGACTTGGGACTGAGCCTATCAAGGAACCCTGGTACAATCAAATTTACCAGTTCCTCAAAGATGGAGAGTCAGCTTTCAGAGATGAAGAAGGCAGACCGAAAGAAGGTGTCAAAGCCAAGAGCTTGCAAGCCCTGAAAAGGTTGGCCTCTCATTATGTCATTCTAGGAGGCAACCTGTACAAGAAACGGTACCATGGACCACTCCTCTTATGCGTCACTCAAGAAAGGGCTAAAGAGTTGATGACTGAAGTCCACAATGGTCCCTGCGGTCCTCATATGAATGCTAGAGCCCTAATTCAAGTGATCCTCAGAATGGGTTACTACTGGATTTCCATGGAGACAGACTGTGTCCAGCATGTCCGAGCGGGCGACAAATGCCAACGGTTTGCCAACCTCAACCATCTCCCGCCTCATGACACATGCTTGCATGACGACTCCTTGGCCGTTTGCAACTTGGGGTATTGACGTGATAGGGAAGATAGCCGGCGGAAGCAATGGGCATGAATTTGTGTTAGTAGCCGTCGACTACTTCACCAAGTGGGTAGAGGCCAAGTCCTACAAGGTCCTCACTTCCAAGAGGGTGGCCCAGTTTATCAAGGAAAACATAATGTGTAGATATGGGGTGCCCAACGAAATCATTTCTGATAATGGGTCGCACTTTGAAGGAGACTGCGATAGGTTCTTTGTCGAGAATTCAGAATCACTCGCCACAAGTCATCCCCATACAGACCTCAGACTAACGGAGCCGTGGAAGCTGCTAATAAGACGCTCGAACGGATTATCCGGAAAATGGCCACCCGTGGTCGTGACTGGCCCGAAAAGCTGCACCTAGCACTCTGGGGCTACAGGACGTCTGTCAGAACAGCCACAGGAGAAACTCCTTTTGCCCTAACCTACGGGATGGAAGCAGTGTTACCAGTGGAGTTGGAAATCCCGTCATTAAGGGTCCTCCTGGAAAACAGTGTAAACGAAGTAGAATGGCTACGTAGCCGGCATGATGAGTTGGCCCTGCTCGACGAAAGAAGACTAAAGGCCATGGAACACACCCGAGCCTACCAGAGGCGAATGGCCAGAGCATTTAACAAAAAGGTCAAGGCTAGGGACATCAAAGAGGGTGACTTAGTGATGAAAGTGAAGCCCCCTACCAGAGACAACCCCCTGGGAAAATGGGAACCCGTTTGGATCGGCCCGTATGTGGTGCAGAAGATACTATCGGGAGGAGCCATGAAACTTGCAGACCTGGACTGCAATCCCTTTGTCCACCCAGTCAACGGTGATAAGCTCCGAAGGTACTATGTCTAAAAAAAAAAAAATCTTAGTGCAAAAGAGTAATACCTAGCTAGGCTGAAAATCCAAAAAGGGCGGTCTAGGCAAAAAACAGGGTTGCACATAAAAGAAAGAAAAAAAATTTTAGTGCAAAAGAGTAATGTCCAGCTAGGCTGAAAACCCCAATAAGGGCGGTCTAGGCAAAAAACAGGGCTGCACATAAAAAAAAAAGAGTTCACCAGAATGAACTACGAAGACCTGAGCCCCTTAGTCTTTCTTGTAAAAGGGGAACGTAGGCAGCCATTTATGGTTCGATCTAAACAATAAAAAGGGCGATTAAGTTTCCTTGAGATGCGTCCTAAACAATAATAAAGGATATTCAAGTTTTCATAAAACGGGTCCTACTCAATAAGACATTTGAAGTTTCCATGAAATTATGTCTTGATTAATTTCTAAGATAATATCTCTTGTTCATTACAAGTTAAAAACTCCTTGATGAGTTCAAGCACGGTCTACTCTTGACTCTGCTAACCTGCTACAAAGATCTAAAATACAATAAAATGCCTAATAAACTACTGTGTTTGCAAAATGGCAATAAGGGAATCCTAAGAAAAGATCTGTCAGTTGTCATTCGCTGAGTCTTCTTTGGTTTTCTTCCCTTTACCTCGACCCCGTCGAGTTTTCTTTCTCTTCTTCTCTATGATGTCGGTCTCCTTCATCCCGATCTCCGGTATCCTCACTGGAGCCTCCATCAAACCTGTGTCAATAAGTGCCCTCTCTACTCGGGCACGAGTCCGCACTTCCTCCCTCTGAGCCTCAGTTAAGGGAGCAACTTCAGAAAGCCTCTTGTACCGAGCCTCCATATCTTTAATAAGGTCACCCGACTGGTTATGGCGACTCGCCTTAGCTTCAGTCTCCCTTAGAGTCCTACTCGAGTCGCAGTCAGCTCCCAATAAAGTCTGACGTCTCTCTCCCAAGATGACCTGAGTCGCTCCCATCTCTCTCTCGTACCAGTCCAAGAAGACAGTGGTCAAGATGGTACTCTTCCTGCTCCTAAAGACAGCCCTGGGCGGGAAAGCATTGTATGTCCAAGCCCTCGAGAAGAATGAGAAGCTGGTTGGATCCCTCATAGCTAATGGCACCACCTCCATGGTACGGATGTCCTCCCAATCGCCCAACGGCTCCTGTAAGGCCCCGAACTGCCTGGACACCAAGCAGGGTATGTAGAAGGATGACCGGCGGAACCACGGAACCCTCACTATATAGGACTCTTGAAATATCCTCCTGGTCTGCAACCTCCAGTGAGGTACCCACCAGCGAATGTCTGAAGTGGATAGCCTAGCCATCATCAGCTCCCAATCACCCTGGCCCTGCTGCCTAGGCAAACCTCTCCGAGAAATCACCCAAGGGCACTGAGTCGGCAAAGCCCCTGGCAAAGCCCCGAGCCTCTCCTGCAGCCATAAAGTCAGCACAGCCTGACTCCTGCACCTCATGAAACGGTCTCCTCTAGCCATCCTATCGATGCCATGAAGGGTCTCACCCAAAACCGTGGGACAATGTCCTTCCCGGCCCCCGCAATCTCTGACCATGTCCAAGAGACCGCCATGACAGATCCCCACAGACTCAGCAGTGAACAGAGCCGAAAATACGCAGAGGATAAAGGCATCCATAGCCACCATGGTCGTAGCCATATCCGGAGACCCAAACCTGCCCGGGATGTCAGAAAGGTCAATCCTGTCCGGAGCAATCATCATCCTCTCAGCCTCTCCTAGAGAAATCTGCAGAAAAGATGCAAGCTTTGCCGTCACCGGCACGTCTTCGATCAAAGGAATCGATATAGCCTCAATTTCTGGACCCCCAATCAAGGCTCGGAAGTCTTCATGCGTTGGGACAATCTCATTGTAAGAAAAGCAGTAAACGTGTCTCCGGACGTCCCAAAACCTTGCTGCTGCTCTCAAAAGGTCCCAATCGGGCGGGAGATCCCTCAAATGCCATAAAGATTTGATATTGAAGGTAGAATCAAACAATCCCTTGTGAGATTGAAAGTTGTATCTCACCCAAGACTGAAGATCGGACAGAAAACGGTCTCTCTTCCCCCTTTGCAATCTAGCGGGCTTCTCCATTGTAAAATGATCAAAGGTGGTGTCTTTAGGTCCTATATGTGCTCTGGGAACAGTTGGGATAAGTCTAGGTTGAAAATGAAATGAAATGGCCAAGCCTTGGTTTTATTCTAAAAATAACCAGTCCAGACAGAACTGTGAGCCGCACGGCTTCATTTGCTCCAGAGACCAGACCGCACGGCTTCATTTGCCTGATGTAAGAGACAATCTGCAGCAACCAAGTTGCTGTCCAAAGGGAGTTTTTCACCCCACTTTTCCAACCAAAACCTGTATAAAAACATGTCCAAAGACCATCCATACAATTATATATCATTATATATCATTTTGGCCCAGTTTCAGCCCCAATTCCAAGCAAAAAACTGCCCCGAGGCTCAAGTAATATGCAAATTAATAAAGCATAAAATAGAAAAGCAAATAAAACAGTAGTACATTATTTTCGCCCCATCGGCGCCCAAATAAAGCAAAAAATAAACAAAATGTGCATAAAACTTGTTCATTGTTTGTTTTTCTTCCTAAATCAATTCTAGAGACCTCCTAGGCCTCCGATCCTTCCTCATCGCTACTCAGCTCATAGACGCTAGCCTCCCTCATCAAGTCCTCTGTGTCACTCATGTCAGATAAATGGACATTCTCGTGCTCGTACTCAGCCAATTGCTCCAGGATGCCAGCATTGGGTCCCCGTCCCCGAGGCACGGCGCTAGAAGAGTACTCTGAAGCCGATGAGGTGGATGCCGTGCTCCCGACGTGCCTTCTCTTGCGCCCGGGCTCCTGCACGTTCGCTGCCGCCTTTGAAGTGCAGGCCAGCTTCCTCAGAAGGGACCGGCACACGTCCTTCCAGCCCCTATTCTGCCTGACCAAGCTGTCATAAGTCCGAGCCGGAACCTGAGAAAAAAATAAAAGAAAATCTCATAAAAATCTCAGAATTGCAAAAAAGCAAAGAAATCTGAAAGAGAAGGGAAAAGACCCTAAAAGTGTACTTACAGTGCTGTCCGGCGGCAGAGTATACTGGGGCTCCCTAGTGTCGGGGACAGGTATCCTAAACCTCCTCGGTACCCCGTTCACCACGTAAGAAAGGTGAGCAGGAGGCATCGGCGGATCAGAAGGCTCGGCCTCCCCATATCCCTGAGTGACAGCTAGCTTCACTAGCTTCTGTGGTGTCCTCAGTCGCTGCTCCACAAACACAGCATATGGGGTATCCATATCAAAATACTCCTCGGCGGCCACGCCTGCCTGATATCTATATATATCGTCCGCCGACCAATCCCTGGGCTGCAGCATCCGTGCTGGAGGATCATGAGGGGTAATAGCATCCAGTGGAGGGATATGGCCATGCTGCCTAGAAAATCGATCCCCCAGATAGATGACATCACATGTCAGCCCGACCAACCACCGCCTCTGCCTCGTCACCTCCACGGCCTCTCCTAGCAGAATCTCTGGGTACCTCCCCCAAGGATAAAAGTCCACCCCGTCGTGCCCATCTCTGTTGATAAGCGGCCTCACCATCTTGTAATCAAAGGTGATCCGGGTCTTCCGGTGAACTTATCTCTCGCATCCCCTCCCGGACCATAGCGGGAAAGATGGTAGCATCGCTCCGTTGGTTCCACGGAAAGAACCTGATCACCTCACAAAACCAGACCTGCATGTTCAAAACATCAAAAAGGTTATTTTCTCTCATAAAAAGTCTCAAAGACAGAAAGTAAAAGAGAAAGGAAAGTGAGACTACCTCAAGAGCAAAGGAGAAACAATCCATGGAGGCAGCCTTATTCCGGCTGTACAGATCCAGGGAGAAGTATAGCTCCGCCAATCCGGCCTCACCCCATGAGACCGTCCCAATCCCATCCACATCCTCCAGAGAATCGAGGAGGCAAGTCATAGCCAGTGTCCCAGAATTGGCAAAGATGGTGACTGACAGCATCAACCACAAAAAGGCTCTAGCAAGCTGGTGTGCAGTCACCTCACTAGCAGCAAAATCCCGCATGCAGTTCTGGACTGCCACCTCGACGTTCCTCGTCTCCATTCCGAGCCCCTTGGGAATAAGCTCAAACCCGACCAAAGCCCTGAACTCCTCCGCCGTGATATGGTCCCTCCAAGTCACAGGCCTCCCGGTGAACTGTAAGCCCGTGATAGCAGTGAAATCGGCCGGAGTCACCGTAAGCTCCCCCCAGCTAAGGTGAAAGCTGTGGGTGGTGTCCCACCAGAACTCAGATAGGGCCTGGACCAAGCCCTTGCTCTTCGAGGTAATGTGAATACCTCTGCCAATAGCCTCAATAAACATATCCAAGCCGGTAGCCCTCACCAGCTGCTTAGGGTTCGCCCCATTCTTCTCAAAATCAGGCATCCTCTGCCATAGCCTGACTGCAATCTCGGAAGGCCCCCTAGACTTGTTCTCCTGTAGACAAGCACAGCAAAAGAAATGTGTCAGTCCTTCATCTCATTTCAAAAGCATGCATATATTCAAAAGTGCACATACTTTCAAAAGAAAAGCATCCAATAAAATCTTTCTAGCATCCTTTGCGTGAAAAACGTGTCTTTCATCACTTGAAACACATCGTGTCAAGCATATTGCTATCCTAAGCGCAAAATCACAATTTTCAAAATTATTTGCACATAAGCATTAACTTTTTCTCAAAAAAATGGCATGCGTGAATCCTTTTCATCGTCCAAAATCCCGTTTTCTCATCTATGACCTAGTTCTAGCACATGCAAGAACTCCGTCACCTCTTAGACAATTACCCCTCTTACTTTTATTTTCGAAAAAAAAAGTGAGTCATTCTCATTATTTTTGTCAAATAAATTGCACATGCATGTTCTTTCATCTTCTTAGCCTCATAGGTTAATCATTAAGATTTCAAAATCATCACCAAAAATCCTAGAAAAATTCGAGAAATTCCTAAAACTCGAGTCAAGCCCTAGAACCAATCAAAATCCAATTAAAATCCAATCAAAATTGACGAAATTGAGCAAATTAAGAATGCTTACCCCAACCGATTGAGGATTCGTGGATTTGTGCTCCCTCCTACCCGGGTAAAGCTCCGATGGAGGTGTAAGGAAGTCATACTTCCTCTCCGTACGGACAAGCTCCTTCCTTCTCCTCCGAGCGGCCTCGGAGATGTTCCTCCTTGCTTGCCTTGGTATCGGATTCCCCTCCGGATCCATTCCAAATCAGTAGAGGCAAAGGGAATTGAAGGATTTTGGAAAAATTCTCTCCCTTCTCTCTCTCTTCCTCGGCAGTCTTGGGCGGCAATAATGCCCAGTCCCCGTTCAAATTCTGTTTTAAATAATCTGGAAAAATCAGGCTTCTAGCCGTACGGCTTCTTTTGCCTCCCTCTCATGCCGGGCGGCTTCTTTCGCTCTGAGCAGAAATTACCTCTTTGCCCCTGGACTTTCCACTTGGGCATATAATTCCTGTTATCCTTTAACTAGGATAACGTCATTTTCAGAAGATATCCTTTATCTCCTTATGAAAATAGACTTTCTTCCCCAGTCGCCTCCGTTACTTCCGTTATAACGGAATGACGCTAGGTGACAACCTCCGAATTGTCAGAACTCTAAACTTAAGCTACCTCTATCACGAATAGAGAAGTACGCTCAAGTTCTCCTAACTTTAGCTACCTCTATCACGAATAGAGAAGTACGCTCAAGTTCTCTAAACTTAAGCTACCTCTATCTCACAGATAGTGAAGTACGCTCAAGTTCTCCAAACTTTAGCTACCTCTATCTCACAGATAGTGAAGTACGCTCAAGTTCTCCAAACTTAAGCTACCTCTATCACAGATAGTGAAGTACGCTCAAGTTCTCCAAACTTTAGCTACCTCTATCACGAATAGAGAAGTACGCTCAAGTATCCAATCAGGTGACAACCTCCATTAATTGTCAAAACTTCAAGGATCCTAGACATCGTTCCTAACCTATCTAGTGATGCTTGAACTACGATCAAGGCTTGATTCCTCCGGGATACGTAGGTAGCCTTTCATAAAAGGTCCAGCCATCCGACCGCAGTGGTCACCCATTTGTCATTCATCACTCCTCAGTGGTGTAAGTACCCAAATCTGGCTCATGCCTTCCGGTTAAATTTTCCGGCAATTTCGGTAAGTTTTCCGGTAATTCCCCGGACCTTCCTAGTGTTCCGGAAATGTTCTGGAACAGTCCCAAATTAAATTAAGGGCTGAGGGGAGCCTTCCTAATTAAGAAACACGTTTTTCTTAATTAGGAAGAGGGTTCTAAAATTTGCCACCTTGCATGGTTCTAGAAATGCTGAGTCACAATGGATAATGCCGCACGGCTGCATTAGCTCGCTGTCCCTAGCCGCACGGCTTCATTAGCCTTATCCAGACTGCCTATAAATAGAGGCCTCCTCTACCCATTTCAACACACACAATCCATAGCAAGTCACCTACAAACACTCCAAATATGTGAAGAATACTGCTGGAAGCTCAAGAAGGTGAAGAAGAAGGCCAAGAAGCTCCCTCCCTCCTCCTTGAAGATCCAAGACCAACCTCTCCTCCTAGCTCCGACCAAAGAAGAAGGAAGCTATTGGTAACCTCGCACGCCCTACCTTTGCATCCTAATTGCTTTATAATTTGCTCATTGCATTGTCTTTATATTGCTTGGGACTTGGTAGATTAAAGATCCTATCTTTATATTCCCCTTCCCCTTTGGCATGCATTAGACATCATTTGTCATAAAAATGTAGTCTTTTCCCATAAAGGTGCATCCTTTGCACCTAAAACCCCCATTTTCAAATAAAAATGTCATCTTCATGCATCCTTTGCATATAAAAATCAAATCTTTTTCAATCAAAATGCATCATTTGCATCCAAAATCCTTTGTTCAAGCATCATTTGCTTTAAAGACCATGTCTTTATCATAAACTAACATCATATGCTTTTCAAAATGCAATCTTTATGCATCATTTGCATAATGAATGCCAATTTCTTCAACAAAAATGCATCATTTGCATAAAAATCAAATCTTTATGCATCATTTGCAATAAAGATTATTTCTTTAAACTAAGTGCATCATTTGCAACCCAAAAATGTCATCTTTTCATTAAAGATTCATTTTTACATACATTTCCCCCATTTCCCCATTAACAACCTAGGAATGGACCGGTGTAAAAGATCCTATCTTTACATCGTTCCTTCCATTAAAGGTTCCATATCTCTTTAGAAAGGGACACCTTGAACCCTATATCTCCGATTATCGCTTAAGAAAGAGTATGAAGCATCTATATGAGCTCGGCCGTCTTAAAGCGTAGGATTGATGGGCTAAGGACCCTCCTTTTCTAAAGAACCTCATCTTTGACCAAAAGAGAGTCATTCTCTCGATCACGCAAGTCCCGAGGGTCCCGAGGTTAAAATGCGATGATCACAAGTCATAAGATGAGGACGGGATCATAATCCCAAATACATAAAATTCCAAGGAATCCCGAGCGACAACCAACAAATGATTTGTACGTCCGGAAGACAACTTGGGACATTCCCCCCTTTTTTTTCAAACACATGCACACAAGAAAGCACGCAAGCAAGCACGATTACTGAAATCTTGGGAGACTTGCTCCGGCAAGGCACTTTGGGTGAACGCCAAACGTTCTTCCCAAGGGGTAACTTAACCTCCGAACCCAAGTAAAAACCTTTTTTTCAAAGTTTTGAGGTAATCAAAATGGCGTGGCGACTCCGTTTTTCAAATTAAACCGGATGTCTTCAAACTCGCGTGAATCCAACAAAATTTGGGCACCACATTCACAGTTTGGCGACTCCGCTGGGGACTACCCAAAGGAGAAAAGCTTCTATTTTCAAAACAAAAAAAAAAATTGATACTCGGTATATAGGTGGAAACCACTTACCCTTCCTGTACACTCCCTGACGTGGGAGTTGGGATAACCGGTGGTTTAACAATTCACGTACCAGTATCCCTTTTCGAAAAAACAATTTTGAAAAAAATAAAAGAAAGCTTTTTCCTTTTGAGCGGGTTAGACTCCCATCGCCGATTTCATTAATCGTGCTTGCTTTCTTTACCATGCATTGCATCATTTGCATCTTGGAATCTGTGCATACTTTGAAACGGGAAACAACCCGAAAAATAGCAAAAGGAGTGGAACCTGGAAAATTGATCCATGCAGTCGTACGGCTCAATCCTCCTTGGATTACGACCAGGGCGACCTCGGTGGCAATTCCACCGGGAAAAATCATGGTTAATGCGGTCCTAGCGGCTTGGGGCTACTCGGCTTCATGGCGGCGGGGCTCCCAGAAAATTTACGTGCTTACGTGTTGCATTTTCCCGTCCCGAAAATCATTCCTTTAAAACACATTATGAAAATCTCTGTTTTAACTCAAAAAGGAACATTTTTAGGAAACCGCACACTACGCGCACCTGATATATCCTGTAGACTTTGCACGCACGTCCTTCAAACCCGAGGGTGGTTCGGTGCGATCACGGACAGCCTTACGATGCTCCGGGCGCGCACGGAATCATCCCAACCTCCCCATGGCAGCCAGTGTCGACCAATGCACGGTCCGTGTCACACGTTTCAAAAAACCGTGACTTTTGGTTGGTTTTTGGTCTAGTCCGTGTCATATAGCCCAGTTGCATACCCACGTAAAGGTCAAGCCTTAGCTCATAACGGAAGCCAAGATTTTCGCTCAAGCGAAATTCCGCCGAAATTCCGACAAGGAAAAATCGGTGGGATCTTGACTCCGACATTGACTATTGACCTTGACCCGCACGGAATGCGTAAGAGTCAAGACCGAGTCTTTGCCAAAAATCAAAAGATCTTTCGCTCAAGCGAAGCTCTGCCAAAATTCCGACGAGGAAAAATTGGCAAGATCTTGGCCGGCATTGACTTCGATTCCGACCCACGCACCGTGTATGCAACAAAGTTCAATGTGACACCGTGTCATCCGGCTTTTTACCGCCCGACCCATGCCTATTATTCTCTCGGACATTACCGAAAGTCGAAACCGTCATTCGCTCAAGCGAAACTCGCCAAAGATCCGTCAAGGCGAGAGACGAGACTTTCCGGTATTGCCTTGACTATAATCCGCATCGCTCGTGCGTTGAAAGGTCCTATGACCCGCTAGACCCGATAGGAGCGTTCTTTACTCTCGGTCGGTGGGATCCGCGTGCCCTATAGGACCCTCGCCGGGGCTGTCCACCTGGGAGGTCGAAATACGGGTGGAATACGAGGGGCTTATAGACGTAGTGACGAAACCCGCGATCCGGGATCTAGAGTAGTTGTGAAAAAAGAAGGGCGAGAATCCCTTTTCCAACCAAATAGATATTAATAAAAGACACTATTTTAAGTAAACTTGAAGATTCTAATTTGCATATTGCACGAGCCTTCGGACTAAACACCTACCCGAGTCTAAACCTTTCCTATCCCTTTCCCGCAGCGAGAAAGAAGTGGGTGAGAACAGGGTCGGCGACTTGTTAGCACGAGAATCCTCGGCGGTTCGCGAGAATCCTCGGTTTTGTCGGCTTTTCGGTGTCAAAATGGCCAACATGGTAATCCACAACGGTAATGACCAAGCGGTTGGAGGGGCTATCCCAGTTCAACCCAAGCCTCACATACGGTATGATGTATGTGATTGTGAAAGGCTGCTTAGAGTATGAGTATCAAGAATGGATCAATGAGGACGCTCCTTCAAGGAAGAAGAAGAAGAGAAAGTCCACACGGCGAAGCTTAAGGAAAGATACGAAGGCGGGGACAAGAGCGTAGGAACTTTGGGAGAGCCTTCGGGCAAGTTCGACTACTATGTCGGTTATGCCAAGGAACTGTCAAGGAACCCGTCACCCCAAGCACAGATCCGGCTGATATCCCTATGATCGGTGATCCTCTTGAAGTAGAAAATTACTGAGTTTGTTGCCATTGTAAGATTCAACAAAAAGCTAGCAGATCTAGAAGACGAATACGAAAGCCTATAGAGTATTTGGCCAATCGGGGAAGGATCAAAGTCTCTCCCGAAGAAGACTTTATCGGCATCATTCAAGCCAACCCTCCTATTGGCTATCTTGACAAGGTGGTGGTATCAAAGATTGGCAAGGAAAAGATGACCTATCGGCGGTGCGTCGACAAAATGAGCCGGACACTTCGGTCAATGAGTCCGGTCGCTACGGAAGAGCTAGGCGAAAGATTGCAACAAGTTACTTTAGTTCCCCTCACCATCTTTCCACGATCCGGCTGTCAATGATTTCCGGCAAGCTTTTGATCAGTTCGAAGTCTCCAACTTTACGAAGAACGGCCGGCAAGGCTACTCCCCAGGGCAACGGCAAGAAGGAGTGAGATCCGGTCCAACCCTTGTCAAGCCCCCTCGAGTCAATAAGTAGCGTAGGGTCCGAGTCGGTAGCGTCTATTCGGTCAAGTCGGGAATCTTTGAATTCCGGTCCTCGAGTCATCAGAAGGCCTCACGCACGAGGATTATGAAAATGTAATCGATGTCATCTTTCCCCTTATTTTGAATGAAATGACAAATCTTTACGATTATCCTCTTATTGCCAACTTAACAAATGATAAATTAACTCAAAACTTAACAACGGTTAATAATGAATCATTTGAACAAGATGCAAACACACTAAACGAACAATACATTAAAGAAATCTTTAAGCGGGTTTCGGAAAAAAAGAGGAAAACCGGGCCCAAGGCCGAGGAGGTTTTGATAAGTGTGAACTTGGGTACTATTGAGGAACCTAAAGAGAAACAGATTGGAAGCTTCTTCCGGGGGGTTGAAAGGGACAGTTGATCGAGTTGCTCGAGAGAATACGTCGACGTGTTTGCATGGTCATACAAGGATATGCCGGGGCTAGACGGTTCGATAGTAGAACACGAGAATCCCTCTAGCACCGGATGCTAAGCCGGTAAAGCGAGCGAGAAAGATCAAGCCGGAATGGTCTCTACAGGTCAAAGAAGAAATTGAGAAGCTTCTGCGGGTAGGGTTCATCAGAGTCATTGAATACCCGACATGGTTGTCCAACATCGTGACCGTAACCAAGGCCGATGGGAAGGTGCTTATTTCTTTGTGTGGATTTCCGAGATACGAACAAGGCCAGCCCCAAAGACGACTACCCTGCGCCAAACATAGACATCTGGTGGACTCCACTGCCAACTCACGAAGTCAAATCCTTCGTTGATGGTTTTGCGAGGCTACAACCAGATCAAGATGGCCGAGGAAGACCAAGAAAAGACGGCCTTCACCACACCATGGGGAACCCTCTTGTTATACGGTAATGCCATTCGGGCTCAAGAATGCCGGGGCTACTTACGAAGAGGCGGCGACCGCGCTTTTTCATGACATGATCCACAAGGAGATTGAGGTCTACGTAGATGATATGATAATCCACTCCAAAGGAGAGGGTGGGCAGGCACTTTGTTGACCTACGAAAATTCTTTGAGAGGTTGAGACGGCATTCCATGAGACTAAACCACCGCCAAATGCACCTTCGGAGTGACAAGGGGAAAAGTGCTTGGGTATATGGTCACGGAGCGAGGTATAGAAGTTGACCCCCGAAAGATCAAAGCCATCATGGATATGAGGCCACCTCAAACCAGGACGAAGTCAAGAGCTTCATGGGTAAATTGCGGTACATCGGCCGTTTCGTCAATCGGTTGACCACTATGTGCGAGCCCATCTTCAAGCTCATGAAGAAGAATGTGGACACGAGAATGGACCGAAGAATGCCAAGATGCCTTTGACCAGATCAAGGCATACTTAGTACATCCCCGGTACTATGCCCCCACATAAACGAAGCCTCTTGCTCTATCTCAACATCGCGAACACGGCGGTTGGGGCTATGCTTGCTCGGGAAAAGAAAGACTCTCGGGTAGAAAATGCCATTTACTTTGTCGGTAGGAAGCTACGGGGAGTGAGCTCAATTACTCGGCATGTGAAAAGACTGTGCGGGGCCAGTGCAGGTAGTCGGCAAATTGAAGCATTATATGCAAGCCCACCACTGTGAATTTGGTCTCGAAAATGGACCCCATCAAGTACATCTTTGACAAGCCTTCCCTCTCGATGCGTTTAGCGAAGTGGTCCTTCTTCTTGGCAGAATACGACATCAACTATGTGACCAGAAAGGCCATCAAGGGTCAAGCATTGTCGGATCACTGGCGAACTTCCCGGTAATGAAGACGAGAGGGCTGAACCCCAATTCCCAGATGAAAGGATCTTTGCGGTTGAGCACGAGAATAGATGGCAATTGTTCTTTAACGGAGCCGCTAACAAAAGAGGAAATGGTGTAGGAATGCTATTGGTCGATTCGAAAGATGAGCATACCCCCATAGCCCTCAAGTTGAACTTTCTGCCACGAACAATGTCGCCGAGTATGAAGCTTGCATTCTTTGGTTTGGAGGCTGCCTTAGAAAGAAATGTCAAGGAGCTCGAAGTTTACGGAGACTCGGCCACGATCATCAACCAAGTCTCCAACAAGTGGAAGGCTGTGGACCCTAATTTGCAACGGTATCATGCCCATATGGAGGAGTTATTTGGACGGTTCAGAGAAGTGACTTTCCACTACTTGCCGAGGAAAAGAGCAGTTCGCGAGATGCCCTAGCTACTCTAGCCTCATTGGTAGAGATCCCAGAGGAAAAGCCATAAAGCCCTTCGAGTGGGTAGAAGAGAAGCCCCGACCTTACATTTGTGAAGTGGACACAGGACCCGAGCCTATAAAGGAACCTTGGTACAATCAGTTACCAATTCCTCAAAGACGGAGAGTCGGCTTTCGAGACGAAGAAGGTAGACCAAAAGAAGGTGTCGAGCCAAAAGCTTGCGAGCCACGAAAAGGTTGGCCTCCCATTATGTCATCCTAGGAGGCAACTTGTACAAGAAACGGTATCAAGGACCACTCCTCTTATGTGTCACTCAAGAAAGAGCCAGAGAGTTGATGACCGAAGTCCACAATGGTCCTTGCGGTCCTCACATGAATGCGAGCCACGATGCAAGTGATCCTCGAGAATGGGTTACTACTGGATCTCCATGGAGACAGGCTGCGTCCGGCACGTCCGAACTGCGACAAGTGCCGGCGGTTTGCCAACCTCAACCATCTCCCACCTCATGACCTGTCTTTGCATGACGACTCCTTGGCCGTTTGCAACTTGGGGCATTGACGTGATAGGGAAAATAGCCAGACGGAAGCAATGGGCACGAGTTCGTGTTGGTAGCCATCGACTACTTCACCAAGTGGGTAGAGGCCAAGTCCCACAAGGTCCTCACTTCGAGAAAAGTGGCCCAGTTCATCAAAGAAAACATAATGTGCAGATATGGGGTGCCCAACGAGATCATTTCGATAATGGGTCACACTTCGAAGGAGGCTGCGATAGGCTGGCTGTCGAGAATTCGGAGTTACTCGCCACAAGTCGTCCCCGTACGGACCTCGAGACCAATGGAGGTACATGGAAGGCTGCTAATAAGACACTCGAGCGGATCATTCGGAAGATGGCCACCCGTGGTCGTGATTGGCCCGAAAAGCTGCACCTAGCACTGCGGGGCTACAGAACGTCTGTCAGAAACGGCCACGGGAGAAACTCCTTTTGCCTAACTTACGGGATGGAAGCGGTGTTACCGGTGGAGTTGGAAATCCCGTCATTAAGGGTCCTCCTGGAAAGCAGTGTCAACGAACTAGAATGGCTACGGAGCCGGCATGATGAATTGGCCTTGCTCGATGAGAGAAGGCTCAAAGCCATGGAGCACACCCGAGCCTACCGGAGGCGAATGGCGGAGCGTTTGATAAGAAAGTCAAAGCCGGAAACATCAAAGAGGGTGACTTAGTCTTGAAAGTAAAGCCCCCTACCGAGAGACAACCACAGGAAAATAGGAACCCGTTTGGATCGGCCCTTATGTAGTGCGTAGAGATCTTGTCGGGAGGAGCAATGAAGCTTGCGAGACTTGGATGGCAATCCCTTTGTCCACCAGTCAACGGTGATAAACTCAGAAGATACTATGTCTAATAAAAAAAAAAAAAAAGAAAAATCTTAGTGCAAAAGAGTAATACCCGGCTAAATGAAAAACCCCAAAAACGGCGGTCTAGGCAAAAAACAGGGTTGCACGAAAAAAATAAAAAATAAAAAATAAATAAAAAAATATATAAAAAGAAAAAAATCTTAGTGCAAAAAGAGTAATACCCAGCTAGGCTGAAAAACCCAAAAAGGGCGGTCTAGGCAAAAACGGGGTTGCACGGAAAAAAAAAAAAAAAAAAAAGAGACTTAGTTTTGTTAGTTCACCAGAATGAACTACGAAGACCTGAGCCCCTTAGCCTTTCTTGTAAAAGGGGAACGTAGGCAGCCATATATGGTTCGGTCTAAACAATAAAAAAGGGCAATAAAGCTTCCATAAAGTGCGTCCTTAGCAATAAATAAAAGGGTATTTTAGTTTTCATAAAACGGGTCCCAAGTAATAAGACATTTGAATTTCCATGAAACATGTCTTGATTAATTTCTAAAATAATATTTCTTGTTCATTACAAGTCAAAAATTTCTTGATGAGTTCAAGCACGGTCTACCTCTTGACTCTGCTAACCTGCTAAAAAGATCTAAAATACAATAAAATGCCTAAATAAACTAATGTGTTTGCAAATGGCAATAAGAGGATCTTGAGAAAAGACTTGTCAGTCGTCATTCGCTAAGTCTTCTTCAGTCTTCTTCCCTTTTCCTCGGCCTCGTCGAGTCTTCTTCCTTTTCTTCTCAATAATGTCGGTATCCCTCATCCCGACCTCTGGTATCCTCACTGGAGCCTCTACCAACCCCGTGTCAATAAGCGCTCTCTCTATACGAGCACGAGTCCGTATCTCCTCCCTCTGAGACTCAGTCAAATGAGCAATCTCGGACAACCTCTTGTACCGAGCCTCCATGTCCCTGACCAAGTCACCTGATTGGTTATGGCAACTCGCCTTAGCCTCGGTCTCCCTCAGAGTCCTACTCGAGTCGTGGTCATCCCCCAATAAAACTCGGCGTCTATCCTCCAAGATAACCTGAGTCGCTCCCATCTCCCTCTCGTACCAGTCCAAGTAGACAGTGGTCAAGATCGTGCTCTTCCTGCTCCTAAAGATAGCCCTGGGTGGGAAAGCAGTGTATGTCCAAGCCCTCGAGAAAAAAGTGAAGCTGGCTGGGTCCCTCATGTCTAGAGACATCACCTCCATGGTCCGGATGTCCTCCCAGTCACTCAAAGGCTCCTGTAAAGCCCCAAACTGCCTGGATACCAAGCAGGGTATGTAGAAGGATGACCAGCAGAATCCTGGAACCCTCACAACATAAGACTCCTGAAATATCCTCCTGGTCTGCAACCTCCAGTGTGGTATCCACCAACGGATGTCCGAAGTGGATAGCCTAGCCATCATCAGCTCCCAGCTACCCTGTTCCTGCTGCCTAGGTGCACCTCTCCGAGAAATCACCCAAGGGCACTGAGTCGGCAAAGCCCCGAGCCTCTCCTGCAGCCACAAAGTCAACATAGCCGGACTCCCGGACCTCATGAAATGGTCTCCCCGAGCCATCCTGTCGATCCCATGCAAAGTCTCCCCCAAAACCAGTGGGACGATATCCTTCCCAGCCCTGCAGTCTCTGACCATGTCCAGGAGACCACCGTGACAAATCCCCACGGACTCAGCAGTAAACAGAACAGAAAAGACGCAAAGGATAAATGCGTCCATAGCCACCACGGTAGCAGCCATAGCTGGAGATCCAAACCTGCCCGGGATCTCGGAAAGGTCAATCCTGTCCGAAGCTACCATCATCTCCTCAGCCTCTCCCAGAGGAATCTGCAGAAAAGATGCAAGCTTTACCGCCACCGGCACGTCTCCGATCAGCGAAATAGATATAGCCTCAGTCTCGGGACCCCCAATCAAGGCTCTGAAGTCTTCGTGCGTTGGGACGATTTCGTTGTAAGAAAAGCAGTAAACATGTCTCCGGACGTCCCAGAACTTTGCTGCGGCTCTCAACAGGTCCCAATCGGGCGGGAGATCCCTCAAATGCCATAAAGACTTGATCTTGAAGGAAGAATCAAGCAGCCCCTTGTGATTTTGGAAGTTATGTCTCGCCCAAGATTGAAGACCGGACAGAAAATGGTCTCTCTTCCCCCTTTGTAGTCTAACGGGCCTCTCCATCGCAAAAGTGATCAAAGATGGTGCTTTTAGGTCCAAAATGTGCTCTGGGAACAATTGGGACAAGTCTAGAGTGAAAATGAAATGAAATGGCCAAGCCTTGCTTTTATTCAGAAAATAACCAGTTCAGACAGAACTGTGAGCCGCACGGCTTCATTTGCCCCAGAGACCTATCCGCACGGCTACATTAGCCCTCTGCAGAAAAAAATTCTGCAGCAACCAAAGTTGCTGCCCAAGGGAGTTTTCACCCCACTTTTTCAACCAAAACCTGTACAAAAACATATCCAGAAGCCATTCAAGCATTTATACACCATTATAAATCATTTTGGCCCAGTTTCAGCCCCGATTCCAAGCAAAAAATCGCCCCAAGGCTCAGATAATATGCAAATTGAAAAAGCATAAATTAGAAAAGTAAATAAAGCGTAAATACAATGTCTTCGCCCCACCGGCGTCAAAATAAAGCAAAAAATAAACAAGTTGTGCATAAAAAAGTGTTCATTGTTTGTTTTGTTCCAAATCTACTCTAGAGACCCCCTAGGCCTCAGATTCTTCTTCTTCCTCATCACTGCTCAGCTCATAGACGCTAGGCTCTCTCATCACGTCCTCCTGGTCGCTCGCATCGGAAAGAGGGATGTTGTCGTGCTCGTACTCCGCCAGCTGCTCCAAGATATCAGCATTAGGACCTCGCCCCTGAGGCCTGGCACTGGATGAATACTCCGAAGCCGAGGAAGAGGATGCTGCGCCCCCGACATGCCTCCTTTTGCGCACAGGCTCCTGCACGCTTGTTGACGCTTTAGTAGCGCAGGCCAGCTTCTTGACTAAGGATCGGCACACGTCTTTCCAACCCCTGTTCTGCCTGACCAACCTGTCATAGGTGCGAGCTGGAACCTGAGAAAAGAAAAGAAAATCTCAGAAAAATCTCAGAAAATTGCAAAAAACAGAAAATCTGAAAGCTAAAAAGGGAATAAGACCCTAAGAGTATACTCACAGTGCTATCAGGTGGCAGGGTATACTGGGGCTCCCTCGTGTCAGGGACAGGAATCCTCATCCTCCTCGGTACTCCGTGTACGACGTATGAGAGGTGTGCAGGAGGGATAGGCGGGTCAGTAGGCTCATCCTCCCCATATCCCTGAGTGACCGCCAGCTTCGTCAGCTTCTGTGGCGTCCTCAGGCGCTGCTCCACAAACACAGCGTAGGGGGTACCCATGTCAAAATACTCCTCCGCAGCTATACCTCCCTGGTACCTCTCAATCTCATCCGCCTGCCAGTCCCTGGGCTGCAGCATCCGTGCTGGAGGATCGTGTGGAGTAATGGCGTCCAATGGAGGGACATGACCATGCTGCCTCGAGAAACGGTCCCCCAGATATATGATGTCGCAAGTCAGCCCAGTGAGCCACCTCCTCTGCCTTGTCACCTCAATAGCATCTCCCAGCAAAATCTCCGGATACCTGCCCCAGGGGTAGAAGTCCACTCCATCCGGTCCATCCTTATTGAGCACAGGCTTCACCATCTTGTAGTCGAAAGTGATCCGGGTCTTCCCCGTGAACCTATCCCTCACATCTCCCCTCCAGCGAACCATCGCAGGGAAAATGGTGATATCACTCTGCTGGTTCCAAGGAAAGAACCCGATCACCTCGCAAAACCAGGCCTGCATGTTCAAAAACATCAAAAAGGTCATTTTTCTCATAAGAAGTCTCAAGACAGAAAAGAGAAAAGAGAAGAGAAAGAGAGGCTACCTCAAGGGCAAATGAGAAGCAGTCCATAGAAGCAGCTTTGTTTCGACTGTACATGTCCAGAGAGAAGTATAACTCAGCCAATCCGGCCTCTCCCCAAGAGACCGTCCCTATCCCATCCACATCAACCAAAGAGTCAAGGAGGCAAGTCATGGCTAGCGTCCCAGAATTAGCAAAGATAGTAACTGACAGCATCAACCACACGAAAGCTCTAACCAGCTGGTGGGCAGTCACGTCACTACCAAAGTCCCGCATGCAGCTTCGGGCTCGCCACCTCGACATTCCTCATTTCCATACCCAATCCCTTGGGAATCAGCTCAAATCCAACCAAAGCTCGGAACTCCTCAGCTGTAATGTGGTCTCTCCAAGTCACGGGCCTCCCGGTGAGCTGCAGGAGCCGCAAGCCGTAAAATCGGCAGGAGTCACAGTAAGCTCTCCCCAGCTCAGGTGGAAACTATGAGTAGAGTCCCACCAAAACTCAGAAAGAGCCTGAACCAGGCCCTTGCTCTTTGAGGTGATGTGAATTCCCGTGCCGATGGCCTCCACAAACGCGTCCAGACCGGTAGCCCTCACCAACTCTTTAGGGTTCACCCCATTCTTCTCAAAATCCGGCATCCTCTGCCAAAGATTCACTGCTATCTCAGATGGTCCCCTAGACTTGTTCTCCTGTAGACAAGCACATCAAAAAAGAAGTGTCAGTCCTTCATCTCATTTCAAAAGCATGCATATAGTCACAAAAGCGCACATATTTTTTCAAAAGAAAAGCATTCATACAAGTCTTCTTAGCATCTTTTGCATCAAAAACGTGACTTTCATCATTTGAAACACGTCATTTTAAGCACGTTGCTTTCCTAAGGCACAAAATCATAATTTTCACGATTCTTTGCACATAAGCATTATTTTTCAAATAAAATGGCATGCATGAATCATTTTCATCTTCCAAAATCATGTTTTCTCATTGAAAATCAGAATTTTGACCTAGTTCTAGCACAAGGCAAGAACTCCGTCTCATATTTAGACAATTCTCATTCTTACTTCATTTGCGAGAAAAAAGTGAGTCATTCTCATAATTTTCATCAAATAAATTGCACATGCATATTCTTAGCCTCATAGGTTGTTCATGCATCTCAAAATCATTCAAAAATCCTAAGAAAATCCTAGAAAATTCCTAAGTTCGGGTTAAGCCCTAAATCATTCAAAATTCAATCAAAATCGATGGATTTGAGCAAAATGAGAATGCTTACCCCAACCGATCGAGGGTTCGTTGATTTATGCTCCCTTCTCCCCGGATAGAGCTCCGATGGAGGCGTAAGGAAGTCATACTTCCTCTCCGTCCGAACAAGCTCCTTCCTCCTCCTTCTCGCAGCCGCGGAGATGTTCCTTCTAGCTTGCCTCGGCATTGGGTTCCCCTCCGGATCCATTCCAAATCAGTAGAGCCAAAGGGAATTGAAAGAATTTCAAAATTTCTCTCCCTTCTCCTCTCTCTTCCTCGGCAGTTCTTGGGCGGCAATAATGCCCAATGCCCGTTCAAACCTGTTTTAAATAATCTGTAAAAAACAGGTCTCTAGCCGTACGGCTCCTTTTTCTCCATCTCATGCCGGGCGGCCTCATTCGCTCTGAGCAGAAATTACAATCCTGCCCCTGGACCTTCCACTTGGGCATGCAATTTCCGTTATCTTTTAACCAAGATAACATCTTTTTCAGAAAATATCCCTTATCTCTGAAGCAATTAAGCTTTCTTCCCAGTCGCCTCCGTTAATTCCGTTATAACGGGATAACGCTAGGTGACAACCTCCGAATTGTCAAGATTTTCTCAACTTAAGCTACCTCTATCCCGAATAGTGACGTATGCTAAGTTCTCTTAACTTAAGCTACCTCTATCCCGAATAGTGACGTACGCTCAAGTTTCTCTCAACTTAAGCTACCTCTATCCCGAATAGTGACGTACGCTCAAGTTTTCCTCAACTTAAGCTACCTCTATCCCGAATAGTGACGTACGCTCAAGTTTCTCTCAACTTAAGCTACCTCTATCCCGAATAGTGACGTACGCTCAAGTTTCTCTCAACTTAAGCTACCTCTATCCCGAATAGTGACGTATGCTAAGTTCTCTTAACTTAAGCTACCTCTATCCCGAATAGTGACGTACGCTCAAGTTTCTCTCAACTTAAGCTACCTTCCTCAACTTAAGCTACCTCTGTCATGAATAGTGACGTATGCTCAAGTCATTGGCAACCCATATCTCTGATTCGAAAGAGATTGAGACGTATGCTTAAATCATTCTAGCTTTGGCAACCCATATCTCTGATTCGAAAGAGATTGAGACGTATGCTCAAGTCATTGGCAACCCATATCTCTGATTCGAAAGAGATTGAGACGTATGCTTAAATCATTCTAGCTTTGGCAACCCATATCTCTGATTCGAAAGAGATTGAGACGTATGCTCAAGTTCACCAAACTCTAGCTACCTCTATCCACTCGACAGTGACGTAAGCTCTAGTTTCAATCAGGTGACATCCTCCAGTAATTGTCAATCAGGTGACAGCCTCCATTAATTGTCAAAATCTCAAGAATCCTAGACATCGTTCCTAACTATCTAGTGATGCTTGAACTACGATCAAGGCTTGATTCCTCCGGGATACGTAGGTAGCCTTTTATAAAAGGTCCAGCCATTCGACCACTTTGGTCACCCTGTTTCTTTGTCACTCCTCAGTGATAAAGCAGCCCCTCATAGAGGTTCAGATATCCGACCACCTTGGTCACTCCTAGCATATCCCCAGTAGGATCAATTGCTTGACCTCCTAGGTCATTTTCTCTTCTATTTCCCCAGCAAGAGACCAGTTTCTCTTCTTCCTTCCCCAGCGGATCCTAATTCCGAACTACGGCCTGGCTTGATTCCTCCGGGATACGTAGGTAGCCTTCCAGAGGTTCAGCCACTCGACCACCTTGGTCACCCAATCCGTCTCGGCATTCGCCAGATCGGATCCTTTTCTATCGACAACCCCACTCGCCTTGCAAGTGACGTTGCCGAGGGGCTTCTGTAAGTACCCAAATCTGGCTCATGCCTTCCGGTTAAATTTCCCGGCAATTTCGGTAAGTTTCCCGGTAATTCCCCCGGACCTTCCTAGTGTTTCGAAAATGTTCTGGAACAGTCCCAAATTAAATTAAGGGCTGAAGGGAGCCTTCCTAATTAAGAAACACGTTTTTCTTAATTAGGAAGAGGGTTCTAGAATTTGCCACCTTGCATGGTTCTAGAAATGCTGAGTCACAATGGATAATGCCGCACGGCTGCATTAGCTCGCTGTCCCTAGCCGCACGGCTTCATTAGCCTTATCCAGACTGCCTATAAATAGAGCCCTCCTCTACCCATTTCAACACACACAATCCATAGCAAGTCACCTACAAACACTCCAAATACGTGAAGAATACTGCTGGAAGCTCAAGAAGGTGAAGAAGAAGGCCAAGAAGCTCCCTCCCTCCTCCTTGAAGATCCAAGACCAACCTCTCCTCCTAGCTCCGACCAAAGAAGAAGGAAGCTATTGGTAACCTCGCACGCCCTACCTTTGCATCCTAATTGCTTTATAATTTGCTCATTGCATTGTCTTTATATTGCTTGGGACTTGGTAGATTAAAGATCCTATCTTTATATTCCCCCTTCCCCTTTGGCATGCATTAGACATCATTTGTCATAAAAATGTAGTCTTTTCCCATAAAGGTGCATCCTTTGCACCTAAAACCCCCATTTTCAAATAAAAATGTCATCTTCATGCATCCTTTGCATATAAAAATCAAATCTTTTTCAATCAAAATGCATCATTTGCATCCAAAATCCTTTGTTCAAGCATCATTTGCTTTAAAGACCATGTCTTTATCATAAACTAGCATCATATGCTTTTCAAAATGCAATCTTTATGCATCATTTGCATAATGAATGCCAATTTCTTCAACAAAAATGCATCATTTGCATAAAAATCAAATCTTTATGCATCATTTGCAATAAAGATTATTTCTTTAAACTAAGTGCATCATTTGCAACCCAAAAATGTCATCTTTTCATTAAAGATTCATTTTTACATACATTTCCCCCATTCCCCCATTAACAACCTAGGAAAGGACCGGTGTAAAAGATCCTATCTTTACATCGTTCCTTCCATTAAAGGTTCCATATCTCTTTAGAAAGGGACACCTTGAACCCTATATCTCCGATTATCGCTTAAGAAAGAGTATGAAGCATCTATATGAGCTCGGCCGTCTTAAAGCGTAGGATTGATGGGCTAAGGACCCTCCTTTTCTAAAGAACCTCATCTTTGACCAAAAGAGAGTCATTCTCTCGATCACGCAAGTTCCGAGGGTCCCGAGGTTAAAATGCGATGATCACAAGTCATAAGATGAGGACGGGATCATAATCCCAAATACATAAAATTCCAAGGAATCTCGAGCGACAACCAACAAATGGTTTGTACGTCCGGAAGACAACTTGGGACATTCCCCCCTTTTTCTCAAACACATGCACACAAGAAAGCACGCAAGCAAGCACGATTACTGAAATCTTGGGAGACTTGCTCCGGCAAGGCACTTTGGGTGAACGCCAAACGTTCTTCCCAAGGGGTAACTTAACCTCCGAACCCAAGTAAAAACCTTTTTTTCAAAGTTTTGAGGTAATCAAAATGGCGTGGCGACTCCGTTTTTCAAATTAAACCGGATGTCTTCAAACTCGAGTGAATCCAACAAAATTTGGGCACCACATTCACAAGTGGTGAAATAGCCCCTCATATAAGTCCAGATATCCGACCACATCGGTCACCTCTAGCATATCCCCAGTAGGATCAATTGCTTGACCTCTTAGGTCACTTTCTCTTCTAATTTTCCCAGGCAAGAGACCAGTTTCTCTCCGCCATTCCCCTGGGGATCTTTTCTGAACTACGGCCTGGCTTGATTCCTCCGGGATACGTAGGTAGCCTTCCAAAGGTTCAGCCACTCGACCACTTTGGTCACCTAATTCGTCTCGGCATTCGCCAGATTGGATCCTTTTCTATCGACAACCCCACTTGCCCTGCAAGTGACGTTGCCGAGGGGCTTCTGTAAGTACCCAAATTTGGCTCATGCCTTCCGAAAAAGTTTCCCGGTAATTCCCCGGACTTTCCTAGAGTTCCGGAATAATTCCGGAACTGTTCCAAAACATTTAAGGGCTGAAGGGAATGCTTGGTAATTAAGAAACACGTTTTTCTTAATCCAAGAATCCTTCTAGAATTGCCACCTTGCATGATTCTAGAAAAATGCTGAGTCACACAGGATAATGCCGCACGGCTGCATTAGCCAAGGATCTCTGGCCGCACGACTTCATTAGCCTTATCCAAACTTCCTATAAATAGAGCCCTCCTCTAACCATTTTAAACACACAAGGGAGAGCAATACCAGCATAAGAACACTCTCAAAACACTCCACGAAGATCAGGAAGTTGAAGGTGCCAAGAAGTCACCCCCCTCCTCCTTGAAGCCTCCAAAAATTGGTCCCTCCGCTAGGCAAAACCCCAAGAAGAAGAGGCCATCACCATTGGTAACCTCTCACTCCCTTACCTTGAATAATGCTTGTCTATATGATTTAATTGCTCATTGCATTCATATATTGTCATTATCTTGCTTGGGACTTGGCATTTATCATTAAAGATCCTATCTTTATCATATCCCCTTCCCTCCTTTGCATCCTTTGCATGAAATAGGCATCATTTGCTCATAAAAATGTAATCTTTAGCATCCTTTGCTCATAAAAATGTAATCTTTATGTTAAAGATGCATCCTTTGCATCTAAAAGCCCCCATTTTACATCAAAAATGCATCTTTTGCACATAAAAATCATGTCTTTATCATAAAGGTGCATCCTTTGCATCTAAAACCCATCTTTATGCATCCTTTGCATCAAAGATCATCTTTTTATCATCAAATTAGCATCCCTTGCTTTCAAAATGTAATCTTTGTGCATCCTTTGCATAGTAAATACTATTTTCCCCATAAAAATGCATCCTTTGCATAAAAATCATGTCTTTATATAAAAATGCATCCTTTGCAAATCAAATGCATCCTTTGCAACCCAAAAATGTCATCTTTTCACTAAAAATGTCATTTTTAAATGCATTCCCCCATGTCCCCACTAGCAACCTTGGAACGGACCGGTGTAAAGATCCTATCTTTACATCGTTTCTTCCATTAAAGGTGCCACAATCTCTTTAGAAAGGGATAAAACCTTGAACCTACATCTCCGATTATCACTTAAGACGAGCATGAAGCATCCATATAAGCTCAATCGTCTTAAGGTGTAGGATTGATGGGCTAAGGTCACTCCTTTCCTAAAGAACCTCATTTTGGACTATAAAGGAGAGTCTTTCTCTCGATCACGCAAGTCCCGAGGTTAAAAAAGCGATGATCACAAGTCCAAGATGAGGACGGGATCAAAATCCCGAATACATAAAATCCAAGAAATCCCGAGCGACAACCAATAAATGGTTTGTACGTCCAGAAGACAACTTGGGACATTCCCTCCCCTTTTATGCAAACACATGCACACAAGAAAGCACGAAAGCAAGCACGATAAACGGAATCTAGGGAGACTTGCTACGGCAAGGCACCTTGGGTGAACGACGATCCGTTCTTCCCAAGGGGTAACTTAACCTCCGAACCCATAAAACCTTTTTTTCAAAGTTTTGAGGAAATCAAAATGGCGTGGCGACTCCGTTTTTCAAATTAAACCGGATGTTTTCAAACTCGCGTGAATCCAACAAAAAATAGAATTTGGGCACATATTCACACCCCGGCAAAGCCCCAAGCCTCTCCTGTAACCACAAAGTCAACACCGCTGGGCTCCCAGACCTCATGAAATGGTCTCCCCTAGCCATCCTGTCAATGCCATGCAGGGTCTCACCAAAAACCAGCGAAACAATATCCTTCCCAGCCCTGCAGTCTCTAACCATGTCCAAAAGACCACCATGGCAGACCCCCACGGACTCAACAGTGAACAGAGATGAGAACACGCAGAGGATAAAGGAATCCATAGCCACCGGGGTCGTAGCCGTATCCAGAGACCCAAACCTACTTGGGATATCAGAAAGGTCGATACTATCAGGGGCTACCATCATCCCCTCGGTCTCTCCCAGAGAAATATGCAGAAAAGATGCCAACTTTACTGCCACCGGCACGTCTCCGGTCAAAGGAATCGATACGACCTCAATTTTCGGACCCCCAATCAATGCTCGGAAGTCTTCATAGGCTGGGACGAGCTCATTGTAGGAGAAGCAGTAAACGTGTCTTCGGACGTCCCAAAACCTCGCTGCAGCTCTCAAAAGGTCCCAATCGGGCGGGAGATCCTTCAAATACCATAAAGATTTGATCTTGAAGGTGGTATCGAACAGCCCCTTGTTGGATTGGAAGTTGCGTCTCATCCAAGATTGAAGATCGGACAGAAAACGGTCTCTTTTCCCCTTTTGCAATCTGAAAGGTTTCTCCATGGAAAGTGATCAAAGTTGATGTTTTTTGGTCAAAAATATGCTCTGGGATCAGTTGAGACAAGTCTAGGGTGAAAATGAAATGAAAAGGCCAAGCCTTGATTTTATTTGGAAAAAAACCAGTTCAAACAAGACTTCTGGCCGCACGGCTTCATTTGCCCCAGGACCTGGCCGGACGGCTTCTTTTGCTTGCTGCAGAAAAAAATCTACAGCAGCTCTAGCTGCTGCCCAAGTGGAATTCTCACCCCACTTTCTCAATGAAACCTGCATATAAACATATCCAAATACTTTCATGCAGTCACATATCATCACAAATCATTTTGGCCCAATTTCAGCCCCATTTACAAGCAAAAAAGCAGCCGCGAGGCTCAAGTAATATGAAAATTCATAAAGCATAAATAAGAAAAGCAAATAAAATACCAATACATTATTTTCGCCCCATTGACGCCCAAATAAAATGAAAAATAAACAAAATGTGCATAAAATTGTTCATTGTTTGTTTCCTTCCTCCTAGATCAATCCTAAAGAATCCTAAGCCTCCGACTCCTCGTCGTCGCTGCTCAGCTCATAGAAGCTAGGATTCTTCATCAAGTCCTCGACATCACTCACATCAGAGAGGTTAACGTTCACATGCTCGTACTCCGCCAGCTGCTCCAGAATGCTTGTGTTGGGCCCCTGTCCCCGAGGCATAGCGCTGGTAGAGGAGGTCGCATACTCTGAGGCCGATGAGGTAGAGGTTGTGCTCCCTACGTGCCTCCTTTTGCGCACGGGCTCCTGCACATTTGCCCCAGCCCTGGAAGCGCAAGCCAACTTCCTCAGAAGGGATCGACACACATCCTTCCAGCCCCTGTTCTGCCGTACCAGACCATCGTAGGAACGAGCAGGAACCTACGAGAAAAGAGAAGAAAACTCAAAAAATCTCAAGAAATCTCAAAATTGCAGAAAGCAAAGAAATCCAAAAGGGAAGAGACCCTAGAGATACTTACAGTGCTGTCAGGCGGCAAAGTATACCGGGGCTCCCTCGTGTCAGGAACAGGTATCATGAACCTCCTCAGTACCCCGCTGACCACGTAGGAGAGATGAGCAGGAGGCATAGGCGGGTCAGTCGGCTCAGCTTCCCTGTATCCCTGAGTGACGGCCAGCTTCACTAGCTTCTGCGGCGTCCTCAACCGCTGCTCCACGAAGGTGGCATACGGGGTAGCCAAGTCAAAATACTCCTCGGCCGCCACGCCAGCCTGATACCTCGCTATCTCATTCTCTGACCAATCCCTGGGCTGCAGCATACACAGTGGAGGATCGTGGGGAGTAATGGCGTCCAAAGGAGGGATATGGCCATGTTGCCTGGAAAAACGATCCCCCAAGTAAATGACATCACAAGTCAGCCCCATCAACCACCTCCTCTACCTAGTTTCCTCCAAGGCATCCCCTAGCAGAACCTCCAGGTACCTCCCCCAAGGATAGAAATCAACTCCATCATGTCCATCCCCGTTGATGACTGGTCTCACCATCTTGTAGTCAAAAGTGATCCGGGTCTTCCCGGTGAACTTGTCTCTAGCCTCTCCCCTCCAGCGAATCATGGCCAGGAAGATCTCCGAATCACTCTGTTGGTTCCAAGGAAAGAACCTGATCACCTCACAAAACCAGACCTGCATGTTCAAGACAACACAGGGTCATTTCTCTCACAAAAGTCTCAAGACAAAAAAGTGAATGAGAGAAAGGAAAGTGGGACTACCTCAAGCGCAAAAGAGAAGCAGTCCATAGAAGCAGCCTTATTCCGACTGTACATATCCATAGAGAAGTAAAGCTCAGCCAATCCGGCCTCACCCCAAGAGACCGCCCCAACCTCATCCAGGTTCTCCAAAGAGTCAAGCAGGCACAGCATAGCCAGTGTCCCAGAGTTGGCAAATATGGTGACTGACAGCATCAACAACAGAAAAGCTCTCGCGAGCTGGTGGGCAGTCACCTCGTTGGCGGCAAACCCCTGCATGCACTCCAGGACTGCCACCTCCACATTCCTCGTCTCCATCCCAAGCCCCTTAGGACAGAGGTCAAACCCAACCAAAGCTCTGAACTCAGCTGCAGTAATGTGATCTCTCCAGGTCACAGGCCTCCCAGTAAACTGTAAGCCTGTAATAGCAGTAAAGTCGGCTGGCATCACCGTGATCTCTCCCCAGCTGAGATGAAAGCTGTGGATGGTGTCCCATCAGAACTCTGAAAGGGCTTGGACCAACCCCTTGCTCTTAGAAGTCACGTGGATACCTCTACTGATAGCGTCAATGAACAGATCAAGGCCGATAGCCATTACCAGCTGCTTAGGGTTCACCCCATCTTTCTCAAAGTTGGGCATCCTGTCCCACAACTTCACAGCAATCTCAGAAGATCCCCTTGACTTGTTCTCCTGTAGGAAAACACAACAAAAAAATGTGTCAGTCCTTCATCTCATCTCAAAAGCATGCATATATTCAAAAAGTGCACATATTTTCAAAAGAAAAGCATTCATAAAAGATTTCTAGCATCCTTTACCTAGAAAAGCGTGTCCTTCATCATTTGAAGCACGTCATCTCGAGCACATTGCTCTCCTAAGTACAAAATCCCAATTTTCAAAGTTCTTTGCACATAAGCATTGATTTTTTTTTAAAATGGCATGCATGAATCCTTTTCATCGTCCAAAATCTCATTTTCTCATCCATGATCAAGAATTGACCTAGTTCTAGCACATGCAAGGACTCCGTCACATTTTAGACATTATTTTTCTTACTTTATTTTCGAAAAAAATGGATCATTCTCATTATTTTTCAAATAACTTGCGCATGCATGTTCATTTATATCCTTAGCCTCATAGGTTAATCATCAAAATTCCAAGATCATCAACAAGAATCATAGGAAAATTCAAAAAAAATTCCTAAAAATCGGGCCAAGCCCTAAATCAATCAAAATTCCAATCAAGATTGACAAAATCAAGCAAATCAAGAATGCTTTCCCCAATAGATTGAGGTTTCGTAGATTTGTGCTCCCCCTATCGGGATAAAACTCAGACGGAGGCGTGTTGAAGTCATACTTCCGCTCCGTTTGAACGAGCTCCCTCCTCCTCCTCCTCGCGGCTTCGGATAAGGTTCTTCGTGCTTGCCTAGGCACCATGTTTCCTTTCGGATCCATCCTGATCAATAGAAGCAAAGGAATTGAAAGATTTTTGAAAATTCTCTCTCTCCTCTCTCTCTCTCTTCCTCGGCAGCAAGCAGGCGGCAATGATGCCCAATGCCCGTTCCAATTCAGTTTAAATAAACTGGTAAAAATAAATTCAAAGCCGTACGACCTCTTTTTCCTCCACCTCATGCCGGGCGGCCTCATTCGCTCTGAAGAAATATTATTTTTATTAATTATTATAATCATGAAGAAATACAAGTATTCACATGGATCATTATCCAAGCAACATCTTCACCATTAAATGCATCACATCCAATGGTCCAAATTCATCCCATAAAAACAAAAACACATTTTTATTTGATTGGCCCTCTAATATTCACATGGATTATCAATAAATCAATCTACACCATTAATCACTTTTAAATCTAATGGTCCTAATTCATTCACTTTCACTAAACAAAACCCTACCCACCTCTCAAAAAACCTAAAAAACAACGCCTCATTCTAGGGATGGCCAAAACCGGTTTCAGACCCGATTCCGGTTCGAAATCGCCGGTTCCGGTTTGGCAAAAGGGTGAACCTTAATCGGCCCTTATCCAAAACGGTTCCGGTTACCCCGGTTCCGGATTTCGTGGTGGTTCATGGCGGTTCCGGAATTTTCCGGTCCGGTTCCGGTCAATAATGAATAAAGAAGCTAAAAATTATTGAAAAACAAGAAATTTTCGGTCCGATTCCGGTCCGGTTCACCATTTATGTGAACCTTAACCGGCCCTTATCCAAAACGGTTCTGGTTATCCCGGTTCCGGTTTTCGTGGCGGTTCATGGCGATTCCGGGCTTTTCCGGTTCGGTTCCGGTCCGATTTTTCGGTTCCGGTCCGATTTGGCCATCCCTACCTCATTCTTTTCTCTCATTTTTCTCTCCCATTCTTTTCCCCAACCGTCTTCTTCTCTCTCTCTCTCTCTCTCTCTCATTCTTCTCTCTCTGTCAAACAACCCACCTCTCAAACAATCGTCGTTCAATGCCTACCCGTCTCCCAACCTTTTTCCAACTTCCCCTTCATCGTCTCCGGCGAGGGCCACCCCAACGCCGTCTTCTTCTCTCTCCCCCCAACCGACCGGCGTTGATTTGGAGCGCCAGAATCTGGAAATCAATGCCAGAATCTCAGAAACGCCAACGTCTCCTCCGCCGTCGGTCCTTCTCTTTTCTCTGTCGCCGGTCCTTCGCCACAGATCTGGGTATAGTTTGAAGCGCCATCCTCAACGTCTTCTTCGCCACAAAATAGGTAGATCTGGTTCTAGTGGCTACCTCTTATTAACAATCTCTGTAAATCGGTTCGTGTGTGTGTGTGTGTGTGTGTGTGTGTGGATCAGAGGTCCCCAAATGTGATTTTGTTGATTTTTTGTTTTGTAGATCTGGTTTGCCACAAAAATTGGATTATTTTGACAGTGATATTGGTGGATTGATGGATGGTGGTGGTGGTGGTGGTGGTGTTGGTGATTGTAATTGTTGAAACATGACGGACTGATTTGAGAATAAATTATGTTAATGGACTGATTTGAGAATAAAATATGTTAAGGGACTGATTTGAGAATAAAATATGTTAAGGGACTGATTTGAGAATACAAAAAGTTATGGGATTGATTTAAAAATAAAAAATTAAGAAATTGATTAAATTGATTTACATTATGATAGGTCTAAAGTCGCACGCCTACAAATTAATTACCAAGACAAGACTCGGCTACAAAAACTGCAGCTAGGACAAGTCCAGGGTCGATCCACTGAAGAACGGTTATCTATTTGCACAATTGTCACTTGACAAGACTGGGGGTTTGTTTGAGTTTAATTAAATTTCTAAAACAGAAATTAAAAACTAAGTTGTAAAAACGATTAAAGGCAAGCACTTCAGATTTCTTTCCGTCACCGTTTATCAATTCAATATCATCGGTATAATTTCTTTCCCTTCCTCCATATTCACTTGATCCGAGATGTATTTCAATCCCTATTTCTTCCGTATTAATGGTTATAAGCAGTGACACACTCACCTATTCCCCTAATCAATACCTAAACCTAACTGACACAATCTAGATTCACAATATCGATTGATAAAGCTTTAAGAAATTAAGATCAAGAATTTCACTAATCTTTTGCAAATAGAACAAAATCTAGTTTTACCCCCTTTTTAATTTACCACGACACGTGCATAAATCTCAAAGATGCTACTTGTAAAAAACCCTAATCTGACACAGACTTAAGATTAAACTAGCATTAAATCAATTACAAGGGAAAAGAGGGTGATCAAATCTCAAAACCCTAGAAATGATTTATCAATTAAAACAAGTAAAACTATGAATAGGGATAAGGAATAAAGAAATCGATACCTCAATTGAATTAAATAAACGGTTCAAGATTCAAATCCGAAGCAATAGAATTAAGCTTCCATGAAAATTGATGAAATCTCTAAGGAATAATAATAACAGAAAAACGTAGAACCCTCATTCAGTCTTAAAATCCAATACTTATACTTTTTCATAAACCTAAACTAATAAGGAAAGGAAAAGGAGAAAATAATAATAAAGATCTTCCAATACGCGTACAACTGCTGCCAAGGCTGACGTCAGAACACGCCAACTGCACGACTCGTGCAGTGCTTCACGAGTCGTGATACTCCAATTCACTCGTGCCACGATTCGTTCTTCAATTTGGTAGTCGTGCATATCAATTGAACGACTCGTGCATTGCTTCACTAGTCGTGCTCCACCTTGAGAATCCGAATTTCCAGCAGCTTGCATCTTAGCCCTTGAAGTCTCCTTCTTGTTACACTATACCCCCTGGCCTGTAGTTGACTTTGACTTGAACAAATGCTGACCTTCTAATTTAGCTTCTCCAAAATAACATTGCTTTTCAAATATCAACGTCTCAAATTACATCGAAATACTAACATAATCTTCCCTATTACATTATGTCCTCCCCAATACAATATATAACAGTTCAACTCGAATGAACACAAAATTGTACCAAAATTTCCATAACATGTCAAGAAAATCGAAGAATTACCATAGATAGAAACCAACCTATCACATTATAATTTATTCTTAATAAAAATATTTAGAATAAATATATATCTAAAAATGTAATAATATATATTTTGGAATATATACATAATTTTTTTAATATATAATGTCAATTTAGCGACGGAAATATCCGACGAGAAAATCTTCGATAATTTGGTGTATTAAAAAACAAAAAATATAATAATGTTTTTTTAGCAAAAAAAATAATAATAATAATAATGTTTAGCGACGGATATATTTGTCGCTACATCCGTTGTTAATTTGGTCGTGTGGTAGGAAAATTTGTCGTTTTTTTCAAATATTAGCGACGGAATATTTTAATTTGCCGACGGAATAATCCGTCGTTACTTTAACGACAGCCCAAAAATCCGTCGTTAATATTTAGCGACAAGGGTTTTAGCGACAGATTTTTTCCGTCGGTAAAGCTATTTAGCGACGGAATTTTACTATTTAGCGACGAATTTTTCCGTCGCTAAAAGATAGTTTTCTTGTAGTGTAATGTGAATTATGACTTGTTTATATAGACATAAAATTTTATAGTCCATGTTAAATAGAAATTTGTGTGTGAGTAGGTTATAATTTAAGTGGGATTATAACTAACCACACTTTTTATTTGAGTAGGATTAGATAACCGTATTTTGCATGTGCGCCTTGAAGGCATGCTCCTCGCATATGACTCTTGATCGGCCTGAGTTGATGACGAGGAACAGAGAGGTGAGGATAAGGAAGCCCATTTCCTTGCTTTGTTGATGACCGAGTATCGAGCTCCTCGTTTTTTAATGAGACATGGACCAGCCTTGCTGGATGCCTTACTCGACATATATATGAGAGTATGCTTCGTCGGTATTTATAATTTCTATGCCTTAGTTATTATTCGCTCTTATATGTTCAGGTCGAAATATTAGGAATGACGAGTAAAAATGACGAGCAAAGTTAGGGAAGACCCATTGCCTTTGTCGTAATTGAGACTTGTATGAATTATATTTTGGGGTTAATCCATTGGGTATTTTCCATACAAAATTCATGTTCATATCTCGATTTATACCATTCAAACCGTCAATTAGGAATGTTAGAAACAACTTCGAAGTCCGACTATAAAAACTGACAATATTACAAGCATCTTCTTCATACCCCTCATCACAATTACCTTATAGAATCTAATATACAATATAGAGCGGATATAATCGCCTATTGACTAGGGATAAAGAGTGGTCAGGATTTGTCCATAACCACCTGATCCAACGGTCTTCATTGAATGATTTCTTTTTCTCTTTATTTTTAACCATTAGATTCGTTTTCACTGTTAAGATCCTAAGGCTAATATTAGGCGGTTTCTAAAATCCTATTGACAAGAGGCTAAAAACGGCCAGGATTAATCCAATCCAACAGTCAAAAACTGTCATGAAATAAATATAAAATTAATTAATTTTTTAAAAATAAAAGTGTGTAGAAAAATAAATATAAAATTAGCTGACATGGATTTTGGTTACTTTTGTAATATACTTTTTAAAAATAAAAGTTTGTAGGTCCAATCATTCCTTTTATTACTCAATCAAATTTTGACATATTTTTATAAATATAAAATTAATTAATTTTTTAAAAATAAAAGTGTGTAGAAAAATAAATATAAAATTAACTAACATGGATTTTGGTTACTTTTGTAACCACCTATTGACTAGGGATAAAGAGTGACCAGAATTTGCCTATAACTACCTGATCCAACGGTCTTCATTGAATGGTTTCTTTTCCTCTTTATTTTTAACCATTAGATTCGTTTTCACTGTTAAGATCCTACGGCTAATATTATGCGATTTCTAAAATCCTATTGACAAGATACTAAAAGTGGTCAGAATTAATCCAATCCAACAGTCAGAAACTGTTATAAAATAAATATAAAATTAATTAATTTTTTTTAAAAATAAAAGTGTGTAGAAAAATAAATATAAAATTAACTGACATGGATTTTGGTTACTTTTGTAATATACTTTTTAAAAATAAAAGCGTATAGGTCCGATCGCTCCTTTTATTTCGCAGAATCAACTCAATCAAATTTTGACATATTTTTATAAATATAAAATTAATTAATTTTTTAAAAATAAAAGTGTATATAAAAATAAATATAAAATTAACTAACTTGAATTTTGGTTACTTTTGTAACCGCCTATTGACTAGGGATAAAGAGAGACCAGAATTTGCCTATAACTACCTGATCCAACGGTCTTCATTGAATGATTTATTTTCCTCTTTATTTTTAACCATTAGATTCGTTTTCACTGTTAAGATCCTACAGCTAATATTATGCGATTTCTAAAATTCTATTGACAAGAGACTAAAAGCGGCCAGAATTAATCCAATCCAACAGTCAGAAACTGTTATAAAATAAATATAAAATTAATTAATTTTTTTAAAAATAAAAATGTGTAGAAAAATAAATATAAAATTAACTGACATGGATTTTGATTACTTTTGTAATATACTTTTTAAAAATAAAAGTGTGTATGCCCGATCGCTCCTTTTATTTCGCAGAATCAACTCAATCAAATTTTGACATATTTTTATAAATATAAAATTAATTAATTTTTTAAAAATAAAAGTGTCTAGAAAAATAAATATAAAATTAACTAACATGGATTTTGGTTACTTTTGTAACCGCCTATTGACTAGGGATAAAGAGTGACCAGAATTTGCCTATAACTACCTGATTCAATGGTCTTCATTGAATGGTTTCTTTTCCTCTTTATTTTTAACCATTAGATTCGTTTTCACTGTTAAGATTCTACGGCTAATATTATGCGATTTCTAAAATTCTATTGACAAGAGACTAAAAGCGGCCAGAATTAATCCAATCTAACAGTCGAAAACTGTTATAAAATAAATATAAAATTAATTTTTTAAAAGTAAAAGTGTGTAGAAAATTAAATATAAAATTAACTGACATGGATTTTGATTACTTTTGTAATATAATTTTTAAAAATAAAAGTCTGTAGATATGATTGCTTCCTTTATTTCGAAAAAATCAACTCAATTAAATTTTGACATATATTTATAAATATAAATTAATTAATTTTAAAAAATAAAAGTTTGTAGAAAAATAAATATAAAATTAACTAACATGGATTTTTGTTTTGACTTATTTTTATAAATATAAAATTAATTAATTTTTTAAAAAATAAAAGTGTGTAGAAAAATAAATATAAAATTAACTAACATGATTTTGGTTACTTTTGTAATATATGAGTTTTTTATTAACTCAATCAAATTTTGACATATTTTTATAAATATAAAATTAATTAATTTTTAAAAAATAAAAATTTGTAGAAATAAATATAAAATTAACTGACATGAATTTTGGTTACTTTTATACTATATGATTTTTTTATTAACTCAATCAATTTTTGACATATTTTTATAAATATGAAATTAATTAATTTTTTAAAAATAAAATTGTGTAGAAAAATAAATATAAAATTAACTGACATGGATTTTGGTTAATTTTTTAATATATGAGTTTTTTTATTAACTCAATCAAATTTTGACATAGTTTTATAAATATAAAATTAATTATTTTTTTAAAAATAAAAGTGTGTATAAAATAAATATAAAATTAACTCACATGAATTTTGGTTACTTTTGTAATATATGATTTTTTTTATTAACTCAATCAAATTTTGACATATTTTTATAAATATAAAATTAATTAATTTTTTAAAAATAAAATTTTGTAGAAAAATAAATATAAAATTAACTGACATGGATTTTGGTTACTTTTTTAATATACTTTTAAAAATAAAAATGTGTAGATCCGATGGCTTCCTTTATTTCGCAGAATTATAATTTTTTTTACTTAGTATTATATGGGTAGGCAAGGTTATCATGAAGAGGGTACTGAGTTGGGTTGAGAATTGCCAAAAAAGTGGAAAGTAAGTGGGGGACGAGAGGGGTTAACAGAAATGAGGAAAGCGAGTGTTGACGGGAGTAACAGAATGAAGAAAACTAAAAAATAACTTTCTATTGACTATACTCCCTCCGTCCCACCTCACTTGACACCCTTGAGGTGGGCACGGGAACTAAGGAAAAAGAATAAAATAAAAGAAATGTGTGGTAGAAAATGAAGAGAGAAAATGAGTGGGGTAAATAGTAGTGTTGGTTGAATAAATTGAGTGGTGAAAAATGAAGAGAGAGAATGAGTGGTGGGGTAGAGTGAATATAAAATTATAAAAAGGAGGCTATTTTGAGAAGTGTCAAGTGAGGTGGGACGGCCCAAAATGAAAATAAGTGTCAAGTGAGGTGGGACGGAGGGAGTATATAAGAAGGGTCCAGATTAATTCATAACCGCCTTTATCTAATAGCTAATATTAAACGATTTTATTTCTTTTTAATTTCAATCTTTGAATTATTTTTTAGTAACTCTAATCTAAGGGCTGACAGTGAGCGATTTTGGTTACTTTTGTAATATATTTTTTAAAAATAAAAGTGTGTAGATCCGATCGTTCCCTTTATTTCGCAGAATTATAACTTTTTTTTACTTGCTATTATATGGGTAGGCAAGGTTATCGAGAAGAGGGTACTGAGTTGGGTTGAGAATTGCCAAAAAGGAGGAAAGTAAGTGGGGGACGAGAGGGGTTAACAGGAATGAGAAAAGCGAGTATTGGCGGGGGTAACAGAATGAAGAAAGCTCAAAAATAACTTTCTATTGACTTTAGATAAAAAAGGGTCCAAATTAATCCATAACCGCCTTTAGCTAATGGCTATTATTAAACAATTTTATTTCCTTTTAATTTCAATCTTTGAATTATTTTTTAGTACCTCTAATCTAAGGGCTGACAGTGAGCGGTTTCCTTTATTCACTTCTTTTTTATTTTTTTTTGGCAAAAACCATATCTTCATCACTGAACTATAACATTTTTCAAAATGTTTTCACTGAACTATTTTTTTTCAAATGTTCTCACTGAACTTTTACATTTTTCAAAATGTTCTCACTCTGTTAACAAATTTGCTTAAAATTTATCGAAATACATTTTTGTTAGTTTTATATAACCTCCATCCCATAAAGTTTATAACATTTTTGAATTCTTTCAAAGCTTGAATCAAATATTAATATTGTAGTTTAAAAAATAAAATTGCATTCTTTCACCGTGTTAATCAATTTAACTATTAAGTTCAAATCAAGCAAGGCTTCAGGTGATGATATAAAACTTTAACCATAAACTAAGGCAATCAACCTCTCCATCCTCCCTAACACAGAATACGTTATACACTTTTATAGGATCGATCAAATTCATACTATCACCGTGCCATTGGCACGAGTAAGAGTACTATAGTGCTACAATTCAGGTGTGTAAAGCAACAAACAAATACTCATCTATCCCTACATGAAGTTGTGTCTATTTTTGACTTCCAAGGAGTAACAAAATTATTTTTTAGGCATTTAAGTAATTCACACACACACATGTGCATAATAAATTTGATGATATAATAAATTTGATGATATAACTATAACATCATAATTATAAATAAAATATGATGATCGATAATTAAGGAAAGAGTTGGTATAAAAAACAATTTTTTAAAAGATTATTACACTGACATTTTTTTTACACTAATACTGACACTTTTTTACACTAAAACTGACACTTTTTTATATTGACAATTAATAAATCATGCACTGTAACTATTTAAACTTGCATTTTTTTACACTAATACTGATTTTTTTACACTGTCACTTAATAATATATGCACTGATACTATTTACACTAACATTTTTACACTAACATTGGCAATTAAAACCCCTTTTTCTTAACTTAAAAAAATGTGTTTTTTATAAAATTTTGGCATAAGGAGATAACTACTTGACAAATACTCCCTCCGTCCCGGTAATTGCTTCACCATTTTTTCTCGGCACGCAAATTAAGGATTTCAAAAATGTTGTGAGTGTAATAGTAAAATAGGAGAGAGAATGAGTGGAGGAAGGGTCCGTTTGGGTGTGATTTTTTAGGGCCCAAACGCGCGTTCAATTGGGAAATCACGGCAACTCAACGGAATCCATGGTTTGACCGACGAAATCGCGTATGCGGTTGGAGGCCTGAAGACGCGGAAAATTGCGTTCCTCAGAATCAGGTATGCGCCCGCTTTTCTGAGTAATCACTTTCGGATAATCATCTTCAAGCACCCAATTCCTTGATTTGCCCTTATCACTCTCGTTTAGCTCTGTTATATAAAGCATAATTCAGTGTCAAACTTGAATCACAAAAATTTCTTCTGAAAATACAAGGCTGGGTATACATCAATCAAGTAAGTTTCTTTATCATTATCGTATACAAAGTTCATATAAATTGATTTTTTTTAGATGTGCGTAGGCCGAATATTTGTTCAAGAACAATATATGTATGCATTGCATTGAAAAATCGAGTCTTCAATCCATGTTTATTTTCCTTTTGGATAATGCACTCTATGTGTTTGTGTTTTTGCCTAAGCCAAATTATTGCTCTTTCATAAATTTCCCAGTATTTTTCTCCATGAATCCAGTAAGGGTAATTTGAATCTCCTTTCAATCCATGTTTGTTTCGTCAATTATTCTGTATATTTGTTTAAATATTTTGATCCTGTATGGTTTTCAACTAAGTAACATTTTCTTGGTTAAAATAAGTGTTCACCAATCACCATGCTATACTGGATGTTCACTTCAAAGGGTATATCATGGTTTCAATTTGTTATGCCTTATGTTGAGCATAATTGGTACTACCCATGTCCATAGACAAATGGAGCTTTTAGTTTTTCCTTTTTGTCCGCGATAGAATGTAATTCCTGTGCTAGATTGTTCCAAATTATCATCAATTTCCATTTAAAAAGATTTTCATGGACTTTTAAGTTGCCTCAAAGAGAGAAGTTGTCATAATGAAGTTCATAAAGCTTCAAGTGAGAGAGGGGTGGCTCTCAAGTTATCTAACTAAGTAGCAGTGTGTAAATTAGGCCTTGGAACCGAGAGAGTTAGGGCTATATATTTTGCATAGTATAATTAGCTCCCGTTTACCAAGAATTCTGGACCTGACCTTGAATGTAGGTATCTCACATTAAAAAGCTATGTTGCCCAAATTTCGTGTCACAAACTGTGTGAGATAGAAGGATCACACCTGATATAAGATCTTCCACTGTTTTTGGCACCCTTAGTTGTTCAGCAAATGACATGTAATTGTTTCTTAAACATCCTTTTGTTACTGCTTGGAGCAGTTAGCTCATGCCACTTTGTTGTTTCCTCTATCACTACCATTTGCTCTACACAATTCTGAACATTATGACCTATATCAAAACAAACCTTGAACATTATTGCTGATGTTGGTTATTGCTTCTGTTGTTGCCTGTTTGCTAATGTTGGTTATTGCTGTTTGCTGGTTATTGCTTCTGTTGTTGCCTGTTGCTGATGTTGGTTATTGATGTTTGCTAGTTATTGCTGTTTGCTGGTTATTGCTTCTGTTGTTGCCTGTTTGCTGATGTTGGTTATTGCTGTTTGCTGATGTTGGTTGTTGTTGGTTTAAGTCTGACATGTAGAGCAAAATCTGATTTGTTGTTTTGTATAGTGAGATGGACAATCATGAGTTTAGTTCGCCTGGTACACAACAAACAACAGTAAAGGAAAATTCAGATACAAGTAAAACAGGAAAACCAACTCCAAAGTTCAATGCTACATGGGATCCGAAATCTCACAAAAATATTTATTAAGTTATGCATTGATGAAGTGAGAGCTGGAAATAGGCCAAATAGTCATTTTAGTAGATTGGGCTGAAATAATATACAAAGAAACTTTGTTGAAGAAACGGGAAAAAACTATAATAGACTACAACTCAAGAATCACTGGGATGCTATGAAAAAAGATTGGGTCATGTGGCAATCTCTTATCGGAAAGGAAACGGGACTTGGATGGGACGTTAGAAAAAATACGATAGATGCATCTGACGAGTGGTGGAACGACAACATACAGGTGCGTCAAATTTTTAGCTTCTTGAGTTTATTATCTTAAAAATATATTTAATAACAAATTGTAAAATAATATGCAGAGAAATCCTAAGTGTGCTTAAAGCAGTTGTTGCATTATCACTTGATATGATCAAGCCACCCGAAGATTTTGACTCTGTTCCGGAGCACATTAGAAAGAATGAAAAATACTGGCCACATTTCAAGGTTAGTCATTTTGATATTATTATTATAAAAGTTGTTTTTATAGATGTTTGCTTATAGTACTTATTTTTAGGATTGTATTGGTGCAATTGATGGGACACATGTCAAGGCAATTCTCCTGCTAAATGAACAAATTCCTTATATTAGGAGGAAAGGATATCCTACTCAAAATGTTATGGCTATTTGTGACTTTTGACATGTGTTTTACATTTGTATGGCCGGGATGGGAAGGTAGTGCTCATGATACACGCATTTTTTATCACGCAATAAGAAATTCAGAATTAAATTTTCCACATCCTAAAGGAGGTTAGTATCATTACACATACAATAATTTTAATATTATGTAATTATTTATTACATCAATAAATAATTTCAATATTTTTGCAGAGAAATACTATTTGGTTGATGCAAGTTATCCAAATATTAAAGGTTACCTGGCACCATACAAAGGAGAGAGGTATCACTTGCCTGATTTTCGTCGTGGGGAACAACCTAGGAACACACAAGAAAAGTTCAACCATGCTCACTCTTCATTGAGAAGCATAATAGAGCGAAGCTTTGGAGTGTGGAAAGCTCAGTGGAGAATTTTAATGACATGCACTCATTTACTTTTGACATGCAAGTTGCAGTAGTATGTGCATCAATGGCTCTTCATAACTATATCAGAAAAAAAGCTAAAGCGGATGAAGTATTTCGCAATTATGAGGGACGCACCGAACTTGTATTGACACGAGACTCTAATGTAGAATACACAACTTATTCTCGAGTAGTCGCAGATGAACGAGAAATGGATCAATTTCGCTATCGATTGGCATTACAAATTGCAACATTCGGTAGTAGTTAACATTGAAAATGCAAATTTCATTTTATTTTTAATTTTCAAATTAATATGTTATCTTTTTTAATTTAGGAGAATTCTTATGAGTTTAAATGTGTAAGGGTATTTTAGTCGTTATTAATTTTATAATCTATAGTATAAATGGCAACCCCTCCGTGAACAGTACAATGAACAGTTTCATAAGCCAAATTTCTCATTTTGCCCTCACTAAGTTGTTCCTTTCCCATTTTGCCCTTTAAAAAAATTTAAATTAAAACAATTTTTTTTTTTTTAATTTAAAAAAAAAAACACGTGTCCTTGGACACGGGCTTTTACTAGTCACTTATATAGTGTGATAGCCAAACATATTTGAAAATCACTTTCGACATAAAATCACTTTTCAAAATTGTAAGCCAAACACAGTATTGAGTTTTGAACAATCACTTTTACTTAAATCACTTATTGAGAATCACTTTCAAATAATCAGAAGCAATGCCAAACTCACTCGAAATAATAAATTTGAAAAATGTTGTGAGTGTAATAGTGAAATAGGAGAGAGAGAATGAGTGGGTTGAATAGTAAAGATTATTTGCCAAAAAAGAAAAGATGAAACTTCTAACGGGACGCCATTTTGGGTAATTAATGAAGTTTTTATTGGGACGAAGAGAGTATACAAAAGAAAATAGAAGAAAGAAGAAAAGCAGGATGAATGGAGTATATAATAAACGTTATATAGTTAATTGTTTTATTTTTTATTTTTGCCCATAAATGGATATCCTATTTTGTTTTTTTTTTCATAACTGTATAACTATTTATAAAGAAAAAAAATATAACAACTGCTGGAATAGCTCAGTTGGTTAGAGCGTGTGGTTGTTAACCACAAGGTCGGAGGTTCAAGCCCTCCTTCTAGCGTTTATTTTCCTTTTTTTTTTTTTTTCTTATTTAGTTTCCTGCTTGGTAACTATTTACATTTATAATTTAACTAATTTATTACTCTCTCTTTTTTAGCAAGCGACAAATTCAGTTTATTATTCTTTTGGTTACCAAACAAAACCAATTCAATATTTTCTCACTTGAGCAAAGCTTTAAAGATGATGATATATCGTTATCTGGCTTGGTATCAAAAAGATGCCAATACAAAACCAATTCAATATTTTCTCACTTGAGCAAAGCTTTAAAGAGAGTTTTTCATTCCATTTCCAATAGACTAAATTTATTTATTTTGAAAAATTATATTGTATTAATTGTTTTGTGTGATTTTTATCTTTTTATTTACATATACCTTCTTTTTGGTTGTGCAATGGATTTTTAAGTGGCCAAAAATTTGAGGAGATTAAAAAATATTAGGTATACCAATATAATGAAAAGAGAGCACTTTTGTAGTTTGTATTTCTACATTTTCTCGCTATGGTAATATGATGAAAAGGGGGTGGTAAAACTATTAGGGTCGTTTGGTAGCTTGATTAGAGTTGGATATGATTATTAGTTCAATAATCTTGGTATTTGGTAGGCTAAATGTAATGGGAGTAATAATTCTGGGTACAATTCGAATAAGCTTCTTATCCACTCTGATCCCCTCTAACCCCTTCATATTAATCCCCAAGAAAAGGGTGGTGTTATTAATCCCCTGATTAATAATCCCCCACTATTAACACACTATTAACACAGGCTAATCCTATCGGCCTACCAAACGAGCCCTTAATGATTAAATATACTCCCTGTCCCAAATAAATATCAAAATAAAAGTTTTAAATTAGCTATTGATCAAAAACAAACTTAAATTATTTTTTGTACTTTTTTTTTCATTTTGGGAGAGAGAGAAATGAGTGCGTCTGTGGAGAAACGCGTTTCTCCATTGCGTATGGAGAACCGGGGCTTATTATGTCGCGCGACGTAAGTAGCCAGTTTCTGGATATCCTTTACAAAGCTTCTGGATATCCAGAAGCTTTGAAATGGATATCCAGAAGCTTTGTAAAGGATATCCAGAAACCAAGTATTTTTTTCTGGATATCCTTTACAAAGCTTCTGGATATCCAGAACATTGAATATGGATATCCAGAAGCTTTGTAAAGGATATCCAGAAAAAATATTTGGTTTCTGGATATTCTTTCCAAAGCTTCTGGATATCCTTTCCAAAGCTTCTGGATATCCAGAAGCTGATGAAGTGATATCCAGTTTTTGTGGCTAGGTATGTCGCGCGATATAACAAGCCCCGTTTCTCCATAAGCGACGGAGAAACGCGTTTCTCCCTAGATTTTGTGGAGAGAAATAGTATTATATAGTGGGAACATCTTTGTCCACAATTTAAGTCATTTATGAATCATGTATATATTATGCATAATGGTAAGTGAGATAATCAATTATTTAAAATGTCATAATGGAAACTCAAGAAAAAGGTATGGGGTATAGTACTAGAACTAGAAGTATTATAAAAGATTTAAAATGTCATAATGGAATTCCATGAAAAAGTTATGGGGCATAATACTAGAAGTATTGTAAAAGGTATTTTGGAGATACTAGATATGTCTCTTGGGATACTCTCTATAACCTTAAGGAATACTCTCTCCGTTTCTGTCCAAGGTGCATATTTTTTTTAAATCATGCAAATTAAATAAATAGGTGGGAAGAAAAAATATTGTGAGTGTAATTTGAAAATAGGCGATAGAATTAGTGGAGAAAATAGTAAATTTGAAAAGTATTGTGAGTGTAATAGTGAATTAGGAGAGAGAATGAGTGGAGGAAATAGTAAAGATTCTTTGCCAAAAAAGGAAAGGTGAAGCTTTTAACGGAATATCCATTTTGACAAAAAAGTAAAGCTTGAGCTGGGACGGACGGAGGGAGTATGGATTTTCAACCCCTTAAATATCCTTTTGTCATAATTCAAATGTGAAATAGGAAAAACAAATCCATCTATTTTCACAATATGATGTACAAGTTTTTTTTGCTCCTTTTTCCTTTCCAAAAAATGATATTACCTTCTTCCGAAATAATCTTTTTATTTGTTGTTTTTTATTTGTTGTTATTTTTAATAAACTTTGAATAATAATTTTAGTTTAATTTAGTTATCATAATAAAAATATAAAAAATATCATTCATAATAGTAACAAGGTTTAGATTTTCATTAAAAAATGGGCAAATAACATTTTGGGCCTCAATGTTTAAGGGGTGTTCCTAATATGAGTCACATTCTATCACTAATTACAATATAGGGTACAAAGCTGATGGAGGTGGGTCGATTGGAAGAAGAGGAAGAAGATGTGGGTAGAGAGAGAAAGTTAAAGAGAGAGAGAGAGAGAGACAAAGTGTGTGTGTGTGAGAGAGGGGGGAGGAGGAGTAAGGTTTTGTTTGGGTACAAGGGTATTTATGGAATCTTATAAAGTTATAAATAATTTGAGGAAACATATGATTAATTTATTTGCATTTAATTTGCATTAAAACAATAACGAAAGAATTTGTGTTCAAAAACATCATTCATTAAGTGACACGTGACTTGCACGTGATCATTTAACGAATTTTTCTAACGAAATTTGTTAAAAACTCTAAAACGTTAACAGAATATGAACTTTGTACCTTATATTGTAATTAGTGATAGAATGTGACTCATATTAGAAACACCCCCTAAACTTTGGGGTCCAAAATGTCATTCGCCCTTAAAAAATTAATTTAAGCTAAAATTATTACTTTAAAGTTCATTCGAAAAAAAAAAATCATTATGGAATAGAGGGAGTATCAATCCAACATGTCGAGATTACGTATCCATCCCTCTCTAAGGGTCTGTTTAGTAAAATTGGAAATTAAGCTCTGAAAATGTAGAACTGAAAATTAAGAGCTGAAATCATTAAGTTGCTGAATTTTGAAGACTTATGTTTGTTTGATAATGACAAATCACTTACATCTGAATTTTCAGAATTTCAACTCAACATTTAAAATATTATATGAATAATATTTATAATTTATAATAAAATAAATTCATTATTGACATATACATTATTATTATTATTATTATTATTATTATTATTATTATTATTATTATTATTATTATTATTATTATTATTATTATTATTATTATTATTATTATTATTATTATTATTATTATAAGTAAATTTTAATCTTATAATATTTAAATATTTTTATTTGTACTTTCTTTATCCCATAATAATATTTATCTTGATTAGTTTGGTAAATATGATCACAAATGTTGACAAATAATAAAAAAATTATATAATGATACTTTAATAAAAATATTATTAAATATTAATATTAAAAAAATTATATGTTCATACTTGGTCAAATATAATTTGTATGAAAAGAAAAATATTTCAACAAAAGGAAGTAACAATAAATAAATAAATAAAATATGTTGATGTGTGAATTTGAACTCATTCCCTTTTTTTCTCATTCTTTTCATCTCTTACCTTGTTAAGCTACTCCTTGCCCACTTAAAATTAATAGCATTTTTTAAGACAATCTTAATTATTTAAGTGATTCAAATTTACCTTATCAAACAAGCTTAATTTTTTAATTTCTTAAAGTGTTCCAAATTAAGATCTTTATTTGGTTACCAAACAGGCCCTAAATCATTCTCGTTTTCCCCAAAAGATTTTATTTTAATTAAAAAAATATGAAAACATAATTATCCTAGTGAAATTTGTAAAACTTATTATTAATGCATCATAGAGTCTTTTCGACAATAATTTTTAGAATTTAATCGGGATAATTAATTTTCATATTTTTTCACAGATCAAGTTGATAATTAAAATCAAAATTAACTATGTTTCTAGAATGAGAATAATATTAGAGTTGGTTTTTGAGTATAAATATGGTGATGCCTAATTAGATTAGTATACTTTATAACAAAATTAAGTTTTGTACATAAAAGTTGATTTCATGCTTAACCAATGATTTTATATTTCTTGAAAGCAAAAAATAAAAATAAAAAATCATTGGCATGATACCGAAAGTTTTTTTTTTCCCAATAAGGTCATATTGTTCAACCATTATAATTATAATTTTAATAAAATCATATTGTTCAACCATTTTAATTTAGGTTTAATTTTTAACGCCCCCTCAGCCCAAATTAAAACCTATAAAAATCCATATAATTTACTAAAGTTCATATCCAAATAATAATTTCTTATAAACCCAATACCCATTTGATTCGCTCTTATACCTGAATGGACTGGTAAATAATTTATTTTTTAAAAAAATATTTAATTTTTTTCTATACTTATACATTAAATATATGAGCGGACTGGTAATAAAATATGCATTTATTATTATTATTTTTTAAGAAAATGTAAGAAATTGTAATTAAAAATTACTTTATACCTAAGGTAAAAGAATAATTCTAATTTTATACCTTAGGTATATAAGCAAAATAATAAAATCATGAGTTTATATGAAATTTTCAATATTTATTGAATTTTATGAATTTTAGTTGAGGTTCCTTAGTGTCCGAAATCCTTTAAATTAATGAGGTTATTATGAAGAGTCTAACAACCAACCACTTTTTAGTAGTGAAAAAAATTAGACAAAATGAAAGGAAAATTCCTCAAATGACTTTCTTTCATACACAAACATATAGTAAATTGTAGTTTCTCCCATCATGCATTTATGGTTATGAACAGGCCCGTCTCTAGCTTTATGTGGACCTGGCCCCTGGGTGGCGAAGTCAAGTGAAAGGATCCTAATATTTTAATTTTTTTTATTTTTTTTTACAAAACTCCAATAAATTTTTATGACCAATATATATATAGATATGTATATATATTTCCTCCTTCCTGATTTTCCAGTTTTAAAGTTTTTAGTCTGATATTGCACACTTATTAAATACTATGACAAAATCTATATTATAATAGATGTGGATTTCAACCACCACACAAAGAGTGGTCATAATTTGATTTTAAAAAAGACAAACAACGGCTGTGATTGAATCTACGGATCCCCCTTACTATAGCGGTTACCAGCGTAACGTTATTACCTCTTCCCAAAACTGTAACCCACTACTCGATCATTTCACACGGCGCAATAGGTAGAAAAAACCCTCTCCACCTCTAAGATCATGATTAGTGGTGAACCAAAATTGGTTCATCATTTGTAATTTGATGAACCAATTTTGGTTCATGCCAATTAGTGGTGGCTAAATATTTATTCATGACCATGTGTAAGTGCTCCAATTTGAGTTGGTAGCATTTTCGTTAGAAAATTAACGAAAGTTTTAACATTCCTAACATTTCTAACAATTTCTAACTTCTCTAACAAAGCAAGAGTAAAGTAGGGATTGCCATTTAAAGATAAACCAAGAAAAGAATCTCAAAAAGCAAAAGAATTGTAAAAAACCAGAATTGGCAAGCTGAAAAACAGCAATCAGATTGAATTTTTGAATAATATTCTTTCTGTCCAAAGCCTGGAGCAGCATTTAATGCACCAGGGCACGCGTCAATCAGGTCCGCGCGGATCCAAATGAAGTCCACAGTGGCCTATAAATTGAACCCTCCTCTCTGAGTCTACACAACACAATTCACTCACAGCAACAGCACTCTGGCGAAAAATAGAGAGAAAACAGTGGGAATCCTTAGATTGCCACCATTTTCTCTTGAATCTTTCCCAAATCCCACTCACTCCAAATACTCTCAAATCACTCCCATTCATACACAAATCCAAGCTTAAATCACCCCTTAGGAGGAGGATTAGAGAGAAAACATAGAGGACTTAAGTGTTATCTACTTGTTTTCTCTTTGACCAACTCTAATCACAAACCCTAAACACATTCAAACCATAAACACTTTCAAGCCTTGAATTCACTCAAACACAAACACAAACACAAACACAAGGGAATATAGGTATAACCTCCCTCTCCCTACCCTAAATCTCTCTCATCCATGCATGCATCTCAAACTTTAAAGATGTAGTTTGTTCATCAACTTGTTTGTTGTTCATCTTTGCTTGACCTAAAAATGTAGTCACCTTGGAATAAATTTTCATGGATGACCATTTAAAAGGTCCAAATTACTTCTTATTCACTTAAAAAATGTAGTCACCTTGGAATAAATTTCCATAAGGTTTTGGTCCACCAAATCATCTCCAAATGGGAAAGTTCTTTTACAGAAACCTTATTTAAGGTGTTTTGAACAACTTTCATTCTCGGACTTTCCCCAGATTCTGAGATTTTTAAGCCCTTAAACCCATTTTAAAATCAAGTGTCCACTGCCTTTTTCATTCTGGCAGGAATGATTTTCAACTTCAAAAAATCTTTTGAGTACCAAAACTCAACCCAAAAATCATACCAAAAATCATGGGACTTTTTTAAAGTCTAATAAAGAGTTTCCAATTTTTACTTTCCAGTTTTAACTTATTTTGGCCAAAACACACACACACACACACAAATGTTTTTTTTAATGCTTGAAAGACTCGTTTTACGAGGCATTTCGGGTGAACACTAACGTTCTTCCCGGCGTGTAACGTGACCTCCGAACCCAAATCTCTGATCTCGGGCATTTTTCAAAGTTTTGGCCCTCAAAATAAAAATGGCGTGGCGGCTCCGTTTGATTACAAAAAAATCGGGTACATCACAGTGGCGACTCCGCTGGGAATAGGGATGAGTTTTATCTTTTTAAAAAAAAGAGAAAAACTTTTGTGGGTCAAGCTTCCGTCCCGGAATTCGAAACCATTTGTTTTTGTGTGTGTGTTGATTTTGCACATTTTGTGTTGTTTTGGCCGCCTCGAAAAAGTCAAAATTTTGACTGTTGGACCCGTTGCCTTAAATCTGTTTGAATTTTGAATTTTTGAATTATGTGCTTATGTGCTCATTTGCTTTCAAAAAAAAATTTCAAAAAAAAAAAAATTCAAAAAAAAAAATTTCAAAAAAAAAAAGTTTTTTCCAAAAGGAAAACTTTCAAAAAAAAAATCATGCATCATACTTTTTAAGACACATGCGAAAATTTCTATTTTACTCAGAAAAAGAAGATAGACTGCTTGCACACTGCGCGCACTTGGCCTTACACTGCACACTACGTCCCTAACCCGGGGAAATCCCTGTAGCAGCCCGTTTGGTCTTATTACGCCTCTCGGTGCAAGCACGGGACTACCCAAACATTTCATGGAGCCTCGTGTCGACCATGCACTTGTCCGTGACACACTTTGTCCAGAGACCGGTTGGTTTTTAGTGCAGTGCAGTGTCATGCCATGTCTGTGTATAGACCTTTCCTTTCAAGCCTTAGTCGGCATACCAAGTCAATATCTTTCGGGGACCCTAATCAGTCGGAGTCCTACCGGTTTTCCGTCACGGACTTTGACCAGATATTGACTGGCGCCTTGACTTTGACTACGCTCGCACAAATTATACATTGACTCCGGCATGACATGTGAGTCATCAAGGATTAATAATTATTACATGCCTAATTACGGCCTAACTGACGACGAGTCAAGATCAATTGTGGACGCTTATCAGTCCGAACCATGCCGACTTTTTGTCGAGCCCTCGGACATGATCTTGACTTTCGACGTCAGCTTTATCCATAATTTACATTGAATGCTCGTTAAGACTCGATTACCCGCCAGACTTTTAGGATCGTTTTTCTTTTTGGTCGGTGGGACCCGCTTTCCCTATAGGACCCTCGCCCGGGGCTGTCCGCCCTGGGAAGTCGAAATACAGGTGGAATACGAGGGGCTTATAGACGTAGTGATGGGGTCCACTGATCCAGGATCCAGAATAATTTGCGAAAAAGAAGAGCAATCTTTTCCAACCGATTAGGTTAATAAAGCATGTTTTAAGTAAACAAGAACAAATAATTGCATGTTGCATGAGCCCAAAGCCCAAACACCTACCCTCCTTCATTCCCAAACATCTGAACCCCCGTGTCTTTCCCCCGCAGCTCCGCACAAAGCTTGGTTTCGAGCGCCGGGTCACCGTTTGATCAGTTGGGAAGAGTCAAGCGCATCGTCAGCTTCACCGTTTGTTCCGACTCCGGATTTCAGAATGTCTGCATCAGCTGGTAACGATGGGGATAACACCACTCCGCCTCCTGGGACTCCTCAAACAGAACAGCAGTGGAATCAGTTAGCCGAACAGATGAGAGTGCGACAAGAAGCACAGCTGAATAGCCTTATGGAGGCTATTAAGAGCCACGGTCTGGCCGCCAGCCTCAACCCCGATGGCACCTTCACCGTGTAAGAAGAGGAGGACTTCAATCCTGATCTTGGTCGCCCCGACTACTCCAAGATGCCACCACCAACCTCCTACGGTACTACCAGAACCTATGCTCCTCGATCTCTGGGTCAGACCACTAGATCCATGCAGCCTGACGGGACGAATCAGTTCGTAGCTCCTCAGTGAGGGCAAAGTCAGTACGGAATGTCTTCTCATGGTTGGGGATACCTCGGAATGCCACAGCAAATTGGGATCCCGCCTCAATTTGGAACCGATCAGTCCGGACCTTCATAGCAACAGTTTGGAATGCCGCCACAGTCTGGTTCAGGGCAACAGTCAGGAGCCCCTCCTCAGAACGATGCTAGCTCAGCTGCTCCTCACACAGCTTTCATAAATCCATTTCTCACTCAGGGTTCGATGGGTTACCAAACCTCCATCCCGGTTTCATCAGAATCACCAGGACCGCAGTACCCCCTGGTTATACACCCTTGCCACAGGCAACCATGCAATTCAACAACCAGGGACAGCAGCCCGCACTTAAGCCTACTTATGGGCCTCACCCCGGAAATCCGAGCTATCTAGCTACATCAGGACTGCCTTCACCCTCTTTGCCAGTTGAGAATCAATAGCAAGCCGCAAGGTTCTATCCCTTCGCCCAGGCTCCTACTCACACTCCCCAGGGTAATTTGGACCAAGGACAGGTTTTCACCTATGCTCCGGGATATGGTATCCCTTCCACCAATGCACCACCAACAGCTAGTCCTCTTCCTAGCTCAAATATCGGCTCAGGCATTCCCGCTCCACCTTTGGATCCCCAATTGGCTTGGTTTATGGATCAACACAAGGAAATGAAAGCGCAGATTGCTGAATTGACCGTCAAAAAGAACACTACTCTTCGGCCTACAGATCCCGACTCGATTGTACCCCTGCCTCACAAGTTCGTGATGCCCAATCTCGAATTGTTCGACGGGAGTGCATGCCCTAAAACTCACTTGGACACCTATACTTTGGCAATGAAAGCTAAGGGATGCACGAACCAGCAGTTGGCTGACTACTTCAGTCTCTCTTTGAAGTCAGGGGCTTTGAAATGGTTTTTCCGATCGAAGCCTGAAGCTAGGGCTACTTGGGAACAGATTACCAATACTTTCACAGATAAGTATAAAGCCAACTTGGAATGGGAGACAAACAGAGTTGACCTGCAGACGACAATGCAGCGCCCTGATGAGAATATTGGGGATTTCTATAAAAGGTGGAACTTAAAGCTCAGTGAAATGGCCATTCCTCCCTCTGACGAGGAGCAGTTAGACATCTTCCAGTCATGCTTGAAGCCGCATTTGAGATCTTCCCTCAGCCACTTCCCCTACGCTGACTTGCGTGCAATGGTTAATTCCGGGGCTAAGTTTGAAAAGGCTTACAATCGGCGGCGGCAGTGCACACGCCTACGAATATCGGGCTCCTCCCTCCAACACTGCTCTCGCTCCCGCTAAAGGCAAAGAGGCGATCATCTACACGGGACAGGACTGTAACAATGCCACTTCCTTTGTTCCCAAGAAACCTGATGCATCCAGATCCCGGCTCCAAGACTTGAGAAACTTTGGGATACCTTTGAGTGATATCTTTAGAGGTTTGGTAAAAGAAGGTTTGCTCCGGCCTTTGGAAAATTATCAGCCCAGAAACCCCAATGCTCCTTTGGATACCTCCAAGCATTGTGCCTTTCATCAGTACCATGGGCACCTGACAGATGATTGCATCCCCCTGAAGAAGGCAATCCAAAGTTTGATTGAGCAAGGGAGGTTAGAGATGCCTGAAGGGCCTAATACTATCAATAACCCGCTCCCTAGAAATAACAACATGAGTGTCAACATGATCGAGTTTGGTGGTTCAAGCCTTGGGGACATAATGGAATTTGACTCACCCACTTTGTGAGGTCGATGAACCCGATCATCGCGAGTAATGAAAATGGTTGGATTGAACAAGAAGTTGACAAAGAAGTCCTGATGGAAAGACCTGCAATGGCTCCCGTCTCCAGCGTCGAAGAATGGATGCATGGTCCAACAGCAAAGAGCGGCTAGACTAGGGGCTACCTATCTCTAAAATAGTCTTTTAGTCAACCTTCGTAGGTTCTAGTATTTTTCTTTCCCCTAAGTCCGTCTTGGACACTTCTCGGTTTAGTCCACCTCGAATGTTGTGGAAAGATAGCTTAACTATCATTTAAAATTTTAATATATATATATATATATCTTTTCTTCTTTTCTTGCTAGACTCGAGACATCACTTGCACACCCACGTTACACTTAATTGAAATTGTTTTATCCAAAATGATCACTTGTGCTGCTCAACCACCAATTCTTTGAAATGATTAATATTTAAATTAATTGGAGTGAGAAAATCAATTGATATCCTTCTCAAATTGGGGCTTACCAACTCCCCATCTCACATTTCATATGCTCACATCTCTTTCATCATCCTCGTCATTTCATTGATCAAGAGTTTGCATAAATCTTCCTCAAGTAAGCTTAAGCAAACAATGAAGCCTTAACCTCGTTTAGGTCATCCGGTAGGGATTGCGATTGAAGCCTTTCACCCATAGGAAAGCCATTACCTTACCCTCACCAAACAATATCCTTTCATTTCAAGATCGGCATGTTTTGAAACCATGTTTAGCCATCACCTTTGCTCCTTATTCAGAGAAGTCCAAGTAACGCCAAAGAAGTTAGCTTCGAGAGTCGGCGATGCATAAAATGTTCAAGTTGTGAAGGAAGGAAAGATAATCCTTAACTCCTCAAAGAGGCCTTCCGAATTCTCAAAAGAAGGATTTTAAAATCCTCACAATCTCGGATATAATTCCAAGCTCCTCAGGAAGCCTTCCAAAAAAAAAAATTGACCCCTCATTCTTAGAGGCAATCAATTCCCTTACCTTAGAAATTCCAAACACATACCTAAAAATACAACCTATCATCTTTAGAGGTTCATCAGCAAAAGACCCAGCCGACCTCTCATCCTAAGAGGTCATAATTTCCCAAATCACCCGATGGCCGATCGAAGCCCGGAAACCCAACTACAGTCCCCACCGGATAGCAGTTTCATTCTAATATCCTCGGTGACTGGATCAAATTAATGCTTCATTGCTTGCTTAAATTGGAATCTAATCCATCTTGGTTCAAAATTACCAATCAAAGATTGTGCAAATTCAAATCTGATTCATGTGAGCATAATTCATTTCTACTCCACAAACACTTGCCGTGGATGTCCCACTGGGGCTTCGCATCCGTGTCTTTCATGGACACTCTAAGGGGATGTTTTATTCGAATCTCCAATCCTCAAATTCCCCAAAGGGCTTCAAAGTCTTGAATTTTCACACTCATTCTCTCTTCATTCGGGAAAAGCCCGAACTACGGCGACCTGAGCTCTTCATAATGGAGGGAACGTAGGCAACCATAATTGGTCCGGTCGAAATCACAAACAAATCTCATAAAAATCCGGTCTCATCAAGGACCATTCCTATACACTTTCCATCCTTCCAAGCTTGATCCTCGATATCAGTTGGCTTTCTCCTCGTGATTAATCAAAATATTTGTTCATATCAGATTTAGGGGTTGAATAACCCGAACATTAACAAAGGGTTTTAAGCAGCTTTGTGATCATCACGAATAAGACAAGTTTTCAAGTGTCTCGACAAGTCTTCTCTTTCTACATTATAGGAAGATAGAGCCAAACACTGTTTTTCTGTCAGCAGGGGCTTTCCATACACTTTTCCACACCTTGTTATGCTTATACTCTCTCAAAAGAGTCAAACCCAAAAGCGAGAGTGTCATACACAAATTCGGGAGACATTCCCGCCTTTCAAAAGATATGCCCCTGCACGTAAACATTTCCGAGTCTTGTCCAATGACTGGTTGACTAAAGTCCGAAAAGATGGGTGCCTCCTCGGCCACATAATGACTCTATACGCAATAAGGCGCTCGAATTTCTTCACTTGGGGCTTTGCTAAGCGGTTCTCCCAGGTTCTCCTGTATCAGCTCTTCAAGCTGGGGCTTCTATAGTCATCTTTGGGTCCACATTGGGTTCTTCACCACGAGATAGATTCGATCTTTATCAGATTATTTTTCAGGATCGCTTTGCATTACCAATCAGATTGGGACTCTGCTAATTATGTCGGAATCACAACGAGGTTATAAGATTGGGGCTTCGCCAAGTCACTTCTTCAAAATCTGGACTTTGCCTACTCAGTTCTTCAAACCGGGGCTTTGCCAAAGAAGGGATCTTTCCTCGCTTTAATGGGATCCGGGGGCTTTGTCAAGATGGTCTTTTGAACATGAATTTTATCAAGTCACAAGAAAGGTCTAGGCACATCAACAACTAGATTTTCAGCTTCAGAACTTGGTACATAGCAGCTTCCCGTAGCATCGGAATTTAAGATCTGGGGTTTCTCCCGGCAGTAGCAATTTCATCAAATCATTCTCCGAACAAGGTTTCGGCCAAGTCACAGCTCACCCAAATGAAAGAAGTTTCACTCATACCGACGTACTCTAGAGCCTGTCGGCATCAGCTTCAAATGACCAAGATTGAGAGGGAAAATTTCAACCAAGACCCGGGATCCGAATCCAATCTCATCAAAATTGAGGTCCATGCGATACTGTTAACAAAACCTCATTAACAACCGCTGTTTAAATCGCGATCGAGGGCTTTCACCCCCCTCCCACTTGCTCAAAGTTTGTTCCAAACAGTTTCCAGACACATACATTCCAATACATCCCCTCTCATCACCATGCATCCCCACAAAAATCTCCCCAGGGCTCATGTAGCATGCGCAAAACTTGAATCAATAGGAAAAATCCTAAGTGATTGAAGATCATAAATCATAATTTCCTTGTCAAAAGCTTAGGCTAAGTGCATCTCCAAAAGCAAGTAAATGCATCATCTCGCGAACATATGCAGTGATACTCTCATAATCATTTTGGTTCTATGCATGCATCTGTCATCGTGAATGTCATATATGCATATTCATCTCTACTAACAAATGCAGAAAATCGCCAACAAAGACCGCCCCGCGAACGGCAATCCAACAACTCTTCATCACCATCAGCCGTAGCCTCAGTCCTTCCGGCAGCTACAGGTAATCACATCACAGGTATGAAAGCATATCTTAGTCAACTACTTTTCTAAAAGAACATTATCATCAAATCTTAGGGTGACTTCCCAAAAATAGTCAAGTCTTAGGGCGACTTCCCAAAAATAGTCAAATCTTAGGGCGACTTCCCAAAAACAGTCAAACCTCGGGTGACTCCCAAATACCGTCAAACCATCAAAGACCATCCCGGCGGTTTCGAACTACGTCCAGGCTTGATTCCCACTCGGGATACGTAGGTAGCCTACCTTAGGTCTAGCCACTTGACCAACACGGTCACCCTTTTCCCCGGTAATCCTCGTAAGCTCGAATCTTCCCTAGCGAGAACGCCCTCAAACAGTCTCCCTCAGGTACAAAACCCCGACTTAGGATCATACTCCTGAACTAGGTCCCCATTTAGGTTCATACTCCTGAACTGAGTCCCCACTTAGGTTCATACTCCTGAGTTAAGTCCCCATTTAGGTTCATACTCCTGAACTAAGTCCTCATTTAGGTTCATACTCCTGAACTGAATTCTCATTTAGGTTCATACTCCTGAACTGAGTCCTCATTTAGGTTCATACTCCTGAACTGAATTCTCATTTAGATTCATACTCTTGAACTGAGTCCTCATTTAGGTTCATACTCCTGAACTGAATTCTCATTTAGGTTCATACTTCTGAACTAAACCTCAGCTTAGGTTCATCCCCGACGAAAGTTAACGGAATTCCGGTCCCTTCAAATGAAGTCCACCAAAAGACTGTCTATCCCCTCGGAGTCTGTCCCCAACGAAAGGATACGAACATCGAAGGAAATCATTTCAAAACAAATTGATACCTCCAGATCACTCTTTGTCAAGGTTCGAGGCACCTAAGACGACATAATCAAGGTTCGAGGCACCTAAGATGCCATCATCAAGGTTCGAGGCACCTAAGACGCCATCATTAAGGTTTGAGGCACCTAAAACGCTATCACACACAACACGAGTAAAGCGATAAATCGCAATCATCCCCTAATTCGACAAACCGAAACCATTACCAGGGCGACTTCCCAAAAATAGTCAAACCTTAGGGCGACTTCCCAAAAATAGTCAAATCTTAGGGCGACTTCCCAAAAATAGTCAAATCATAGGGCGAATTCCCAAAAATAGTCAAATCATAGGGCGACTTCCCAAAAATAGTCAAATCATAGGGCGACTTCCCAAAAATAGTCAAATCATAGGGTGACCTCCCAAAAATAGTCAAATCATAGGGTGACCTCCCAAAAATAGTCAAATCATAGGGTGACTTCCCAAAAATAGTCAAATCATAGGGTGACTTCCCAAAAATAGTCAAATCATAGGGTAATTTCCCAAAAATAGTCCCTCTAGGGTCGACGTCTGAAGATAGTCAAAGACCCGAACTACGACTGGCTTGATTCCTCTTAAGGATACGTAGGTAGCCTATCGCTAGGTTCAGCCACTCGATCACTTGATCATCCTGTCAAATATGGAGCCTTACTCTTATCGACGACCCCGCTTCCTTCGAAAGCACCGTCGCCGAGGGGCTACTGTAAGTGCTCCAATTTGAGTTGGTAGCATTTTCGTTAGAAAATTAACGAAAGTTTTAACATTCCTAACATTTCTAACAATTCCTAACTTCTCTAACAAAGCAAGAGTAAAGTAGGGATTGCCATTTAAAGATAAACCAAGAAAAGAATCTCAAAAAGCAAAAGAATTGTAAAAAACCCGAATTGGCAAGCTGAAAAACAGCAACCAGTTTGAATTTTTGAATAATATTCTTCCTGTCCAAAGCCTGGAGCAGCATTTAATGCACCAGGGCACGCGTCAATCAGGTCCGCGCGGATCCAAATGAAGTCCACAGTGGCCTATAAATTGAACCCTCCTCTCTCAGTCTACACAACACAATTCACTCACAGCAACAGCACTCTGGCGAAAAATAGAGAGAAAACAGTGGGAATCCTTAGATTGCCACCATTTTCTCTTGAATCTTTCCCAAATCCCACTCACTCCAAATACTCTCAAATCACTCCCATTCATACACAAACCCAAGCTTAAATCACCCCTTAGAAGGAGGATTAGAGAGAAAACATAGAGGACTTAAGTGTTATCTACTTGTTTTCTCTTTGACCAACTCTAATCACAAACCCTAAACACATTCAAACCCTAAACACTTTCAAGCCTTGAATTCACTCAAACACAAACACAAACACAAACACAAGGGAATATAGGTATAACCTCCCTCTCCCTACCCTAAATCTCTCTCATCCATGCATGCATCTCAAACTTTAAAGATGTAGTTTGTTCATCAACTTGTTTGTTGTTCATCTTTGCTTGACCTAAAAATGTAGTCACCTTGGAATAAATTTCCATGGATGACCATTTAAAAGGTCCAAATTACTTCTTATTCACTTAAAAGAGCTTTTCCTCAAAATCATTCACTCAAAAGTGTTTTCCAAAAAACATTTTCATACATAAAATCTCATTTTCAAAGGATAAAATTCCCCTTCCCAAGCAAATGAAATGCTTAAGTCCTAATGTACCCTAAGGATGGCTTGATCTAGTAGATCACCACTAAAATGTCTAGTGACTACTAATCAAAGACTAAGGAGATGGGGACAAGCATGGATGCCAAACCCCCTTTAAAATCATGTTTTTCTTCAAGAGAAAGTTGCTGTCCAGTAGCCTTTCTCTAAGACCTCTGTCCATGGTCTAATTTTTTGGACATACATAAACTTGGAATTTGGTGTTGACTACAAAACACTTTTTCTAGAAAACATCCATATCTTTCCAGACATATTTTTACTTTATTTTATGAGTGGGTAAAACTCCCCTTTTCAAATTTTCATTTAAAGGTCAGTTCCTCAGTCTCTGGAAATCCAGATTTCTTATCTGAGATTTCCATAAGGTTTTGGTCCACCAAATCATCTCCAAATGGTAAAGTTCTTTTATAGAAACCTTATTTAAGGTGTTTTGAACAACTTTCATTCTCAGACATTCTCCAGATTCTGAGATTTTTAAGCCCTTAAACCCATTTTAAAATCAAGTGTCCACTGCCTTTTTCATTCTGGCAGGAATGATTTTCAACTTCAAAAAATCTTTTGAGTACCAAAACTCAAGCCAAAAATCATACCAAAAATCATGGGACTTGTTTAAAGTCTAATAAAGAGTTCCCAATTTTTACTTTCCAGTTTTAACTTATTTTGGCCAAAACACACACACACACACACACACAAATGTTTTTTTTAATGCTTGGAAGACTCGTTTTACGAGGCATTCCGGGTGAACACTAACGTTCTTTCCGGCGTGTAACGTGACCTCCGAACCCAAATCTATGATCTCGAGCATTTTTCAAAGTTTTGGCCCTCAAAATAAAAATGGCGTGGCGGCTCCGTTTGATTTTTAAAAAATCGGGTACATCACACCATGAACGAAAATTTTCGTTCATTTCATGAACGAATTCGTGAACGAAAATTGGTCCGAGCTATATATGTATTTTGTAATTTTGACATCTTTGAAATTATATTATTGAAATAAAAATATTAAAATTGTTTATAATTTCTTTTTCTCGATAAATAGAGTCTAATTTTATAATATTTGACATAATTTATATATTTTAATATTAAAAAATAATTCTAATATTTTATTATTGTATATATTTGATAAAATTTTAATTTTTTATATATTTAAATTTTCTCTTGCGTCAAACGACGTCATTTAGGTCAAAATTTCAAAAACGTTCATTTCTCCCCAAAAATATAAGTAGAGCTCAAGATTGCTAGATTATGTACATCTCTTCTTCCATACTTTCTTTCTCTATAATTAACATAAAAATCAAGATTTTTTTATGCGAGTGAATTTTGGGCCGAAAAAACCCAAAAAAAATAAAAATAATAAGTTCACCCGAATTGCGCAAGACGATACATTCACGCATATAAGAGAAGATTCACACGTTGGGTATAGCATCGAAGAATACATGGCGCGCAAGCGAAAAGTTCAAAGCAAAGCTACACACTTGGCTCTCAAAGCAGACATAATTGAGTATATATATATGCAAAGAACAATCCTTGAGATCATATGCATCATTTTATTTATGAGTGTGTTACTTTCTGTTCATTCGTTTGTGTGTTGTATTTTAATTTTTAATTTTCATGAGTGTAATGTTTAAATTATCTTAACTTAACATTTATTTATGAGTGTTTAATTTTTTAAAATTGTGCAATTAAGTAAAATAATAAAAAAAATTAATTATATTTATTGTTAATGATGTTAATAAAACATAATATTTATTAATGCATATTATTAATTTTATAATATCAAATTTCTATTAAAAAATATATTTGTGAACGGAAAATCCATTCACCACTACAGAATGTAAGCTAGCGTGAGCGAAATTTCATTCACAAGCCAGTTTCGTTCACGTGGTAAACGAATTTTTCGTTCACCACTGTGGATGCTCTAACCCCTCCCTCTAACCGGCCAAAAAAGAAAAGAGCCAATAGATGGATGTAATTTATGAGAAATGTAATTACTCCTACGCCTTCTCCCCTTCATCCCGGTGCCCAAAATTCACTACAGCCATGATTAATGACTCCCAGACAGTAAATAGCATTTTCTTTAGTTCTTCTGTTTATTTACCCCTCATTGTCCGTTACTGCAGCACTGGTAGAACTCCCTTCTCTCTCTAATCTCAATCTCTATATCTCCATTTACCTGTGTATTTAGTTTTGTTTGTGTTTCTTTTTGGCAGTATATGGAACATATACATCAAATGGTGTTCCCGTTATTCACAAAGGTTGTGGTCGTTTATACACGTAGTTTTCTGTAGGGGCCGACTAACATTGGCCCTCCCTACACTTTTGACTTCTCATGCCCAAGAGTTCATCAGATGATATTCAGGTATAATCATGGATGAGCTAATTCGTTTTAATTTTCTTTCTCTCAGACAACTGGAAAGTGATTTATTTACCCCCCATTAGTATGTAATTGTGAAAATTCGTGTACCATCAATAGGTTGTTTTACTGTATTATTGATAATTCGTGTACGACCAAAAGGTTTTGATTTCAGGATGATTTCAATGATGACTCTCAAGGTTTTTGATGTTCAAGATTATTTAAATGGTATTTTGTAATGTTTTTTCGTTTGGTACAATTACAGATTAGTTAGCAGGCGAGCGAGAACGTGTGGTAATACAACTATTAAGAGGAGACGAACCAAATTAGAGATTTAAAAATCTAAATCATCTACTCCTATATTGTTGGTATACAACTCAATTCTTTATCAAAGCGGTGCTCTTTTGATGTGAAATTAAAATTTAATTAGTTTCTTTCGGTTTTAATTCTGGCAGGAGGAGAATGTGCATACTTTTACTGGATCAAGACTCGATTGTCAGCCCAAGAAATGTCTCACATCAGTCCAGAACCAACTAGATCTATGTTGAAGTTTAATTTATTGTTTATTTTCTAATTTTGATTGTCACTGATATTCTCTTATGAGTGTTCATTTATACTCCTTTGTCTCAAAATGAATGTCAATTTTTGTTCTCACCCACCACAACTGCAATGGTTGTGTGCACATTAATCTTTTTCTCAATATGGAAACAAAGTCTTCAACTGTCGATGCTCTCCTTCATTACCTATTAACCCACCTCCTCATACATGGCCATTTGGGGATTTTGACCAGGCCGAATAATCTTTCCTTCTTTCCTCCCGCAATTAATTTATTGATGTTTTCTAGGGTTATTTTTTCTCTTTGTACTGGGAACTTTTTGTTGGTTTAGTCTTTGTAGCAGTTTTATTATAGTGGTGACATTATGTGTGCACACATGGACTCAAAACAACCTGACCTGAAATAGCACATAGTTGGATACTTAAACTTATTAAAGGTCATAATGAAAAAAATGTTATATGTAGAAAGTGGTCAATATTTATAACTCTTCCGTCCCATAATTATGAAGCCTCTAATAAACTTGAGGACTTTAGCAACATTTTGATATGTAAAAGGAGGCAGATCAATTTTATTGAGAACTTGGTGAATTGTGGGAGGGAACCATCAGGAAATGCTATGGTGGAGGCCATGGAAATTGTTAAACATAGCAGTAGGTCTTCGTGTTGTTCCAAGCCTATACGTGGGGTTGAAGGCTATCTTGCCAAAGGTTTTGCTGGACTCAGTCGTGCCTCGTGTTGCAGTTTGACTGAGATAGGAGAGTTAGCTATACATAGACAATCCACTAAATTGTGTGAGTTGCTAAATTATGATGCTTTTTTTAAATAATTTTTTTTAGATTTGTAAGTCATATGTATGAACCACAGCTTTCTTGAAACCCTTTGAGGTTGGCTGGTTTTGCTCATTAATCTTTTGTTGTGCCTCCTACCATTAAAAATGATGTACATTTAATTGATATTCACAAAGTGATGGGGAAAGTGGAACTTAGTATGGAATTGGTTATTGGATATAGGTTTGTATAGTTTTAAATAACAACTATATTTTTTTGTTATCTTTCTATGTTTGAATTGAAGTTATGATTTTGTTTTTGGTGACTGATAATTCTTTGGACGTTCTTCAGATTGGGATAATTGTTTTTCTAAAACACCTCTTCATTCTCTTTCTGGTTATTAAAACGCTTGATAATATGGTTATCATTATCAACTTTCAGATTTGTGTGATATATATGGACTTTATCAATGCTCTGTTAGTTTTGGCTTGAAATTTTTTGATTATGCACCTCATTTTTTCTCTCCCTCTCCCTCTCCTCTTTCACTTAACTTTACATAGAAATAAGGTTTCAGTTGAGGTTTTAGAATGTTGGGTTGACGTTATTAGGAAAATGTATGCTTCTATCACAATCTGGGATGATAATGATGGACTATGCTATATTGATAATTTGATATATACAATAGTTTGTCGTTTCATCAATTCAATAGATGAAGGGAACACACTTTTTTTACTATTATTTTTTTCACTTCTTCTCTGTTGTACTGTTATCGTGCCAATGGCACGGGAGGTTAGTACTAGTAAGTCAACAATAATAGTGAATTGAGGATATAATTGTCAAAAATATTATTCAAAAAGCAAGTTGGTGAAAAGTAGATAGATAAGTAATTGTATTTTTGTAATTATATGAATTTTGTGAGGACAAAAGTGTCCAAAACACTATTCATACTTTGACATTTATGGAATAAAAAACTATGAATTTTAAACTGAGACGGATCAAAAAGAAAAATAAAAACCTTAAGTGGGACAGAGAGAATATACAATTTTGCAAAACTCAAATTACCTATAACAAAAGTTATAATTTATTTTTTCAAAGTCAATGAAGTGCAACTAGGTCTATAACCACAAAAATGAAAATGCTAAAAGAGAAAAAATGCAAAGCGTATATCCTAACATTTAAGCATTAATGACCATAAGAGCAGACAATCAGGTCCTTAAAGTAGAGCACATCAAACCTCGATAAATTGAAATCTTAAACAAGACAAATACAAGACAAATGAAACAAACACATTTTGATTAAAAAACAATTTTTTTTTCAAACTTTATTAGATGAAAAATCATTAATAATTTAGTAATTTTATCATTATCAATATTTTCTAATATATCCTTCTGAATACACATTATGGCAAGATAGTTTAACCTTTTTTTGGCACATTGATAACCTCAAGTATGTTTTCAGTAATTTCAACTTAGGGTCAGATGATGTCACGGTTACGGCTATAGTTAACAAAACTCGATAAGCAACGCTAACATTGTGATAGCAATCAACATCTTTGAATAATCAAGTATTTCAAGAGTTTATTGTTGGAATATAATGATCCATCAAACCATGAACCGACTCACAACTAGATTAAGAATGAGAGGAAGATGAAGACGGAAGCGTGTACCTGAAGAATCCATGATTGTGTTCTTGATCTTGTTCTTGAATGAAAGAAGAGAGTAGGGAGATAGTACTTCTAAATGATAGTGCCCACACTTGTTCTTCTTAGATGAATGAAGAATGTTTTGACTGAATTGTAAATGATGTTAAGTGTCTCTAAATGGCTGATGAATAGCCTTTATATAGATAGGGAAGGGGCACTTCATTTAGGGACTACACCCTTTCATAAAGATGATGGTGTGAAGTTACCATTATGCCCATCATTTAATGGTACTTACACCTATTGGAATTCTACATATTTGGTCTATACTTTAACATTATTAAATGATTATAACATATGAAATTAAATAACACATATTATTAATCCATGTTCTAACAATCTCCCACTTGGATTAATATTAATATGTATCTTTTACTAAATAAATTCCTTAAATCATTTATAATATGAACGACAACCCTTATGTGCACGTTTATTGTCATTCAATACAATCCCGTCCATTAGTCTTATAAGTATAGGGACTAAAGGGGCAGTTGTTGTAATTGATTCGCAACTAAACCCACGTTAATCACATATATATATCCAACTAAATGACATAGATTAAGTATAGATATGTAGCATGGAATATTAATGAATATATGTGAAGAACGCATATATATATTCTCCAACTAGTCCTATTTAACCAAATGAGATCAATATAAAACAACACAAAGAAATAGAAAACAACACAAACTCCCACTGATTTAAGCATTATCAAAAATTGTTTCACCCATATGAGCAGTATGCTCGTGAAACATCAAAAGAGATTACGCTTTACAAAATGGATCCAATAACATGGAGTTTGATCCTATAAGTTGTATATCTATTTGTTCATTTTATACTTATTTCTCTTCAACAAGAGACATAACCATATGATGTCTTTCGACATCTTTGCATCCACTAAAACATAATCGGAATACTTAATGATCTCAAAATGATCCGATTTTATATACATAAGCATGTAGTTTAATGTTTTATAGGTACTTCATCATTCTTTTGGATGCGACTTAATGTTCTTCTTTCCGAATTTCTTTGGTATTGATCAAGCATCCCAATAATAAATACAAGGTGCATGCAGTACGAGACTTGCGCATACATTAAGCTTTCTACTGCTGGTGCATAAGGGATATTTTCCATATACTTGGATTAAAAATTAATTTTAGGACATTACTTTAAACTGAATTTATCTCCCTTAGAGACAGGGGTGTCATGTGGTTTACAATTTTCCATGCTAAACCTTTGTAATACCTTCTCTATATAGCTCTTTTGTGATAATCCCAAAATACCTCGTGAATGATCACGATGAATTTGGATTCCTAATACAAAAGATGCCTTACCAAGATCTTTCATGTCAAATTTGTTTTGAGAAATTTCTTAGTTTCTTTTAGAAGGTCCTTATCATTACTAGCAAGAAAAATATCATCCAATTATCATCCACATATAAGACCAAAATAATAAATCTACTCCCACTGAACTTATGGTACACCCAATCTTCACCAAGATTCATTTCAAAGCCAAATGAAAGAATAACTTGGTTAAATTTTAAGTACCATTGGCGAGATGCTTGCTTAATCCCATAAATGGATTTCTTAAGTTTACAAACCAGTTGACTAGTTTGATCTGAATTAGTCACCATTTCTGGTTTCTCCATATAGATAGTTTCCTCAATGTCGCCATTGAGAAAAGCTGTCTTAACATCCATTTGATGAAGCTCAAGATCATAATGTGCCATTAATGCCATAATGATCATAAAAGAGGTTTTAGAAAATATCGGAAAAAATGTTTCTATATAATCAATGTCTTCCTTTTGAGTAAATACATTAACAACAAGACGTGCCTTATATCTTTCCATATTACCTTGCTAATCACTTTTGGTTTTAAATATCAATTTATAACCAATAGGTTTTACACCTTCAGGTAATGGACAAGATCCCAAATGTCATTGTCTTTCATTGATTTTAACTCCTCATTGATGGCATTGATCCACTTATGAGAATTAGGACTATTAATGGCTTCATAGAAGGTGATTAGATCATTTCCCACTAAATCTAAGGTGTCCTAATTCTCCGCAAGATACATATCATAAATATCCGGAATAACACTTCTTCTTTTTCTAGTAGATCTCCTTAAGGGAACCGGTTCATCCTCATTTTGAGGTTGTTGAATTTCATTATGTCCAACATTTTCATGTTGTCCGTTATTTACGGGAGTCTCTATATTATTTTGAATTGTATGTTCTTTGTTGAATTTCAGGTACAATTACTTGATTTTCAACAGGAACTAAAGTTTGAGAAATAAAGAGTGGTTCCTCTAACTCTTCAAATTCAAAATCATTACTATTTCTCCCACTAAATTCAACATCCTCAAGGAACCTAACATTGTTAGTCTCGAAAAATGTTCTATTTTTTGGGTCATAAAATTTATATCCCCTAGATCTCTCGGCATACCCTACAAAATAGCTACTAACAGTATTAAGGTCTAGTTTGCCCTCATTAGGCCTATAAGGTCTAGCATCTGCTGTACACCCCCATACATGAAGATTATTTAAGGACGGTTTCTTATTCGTCCATAACTCATAAGGGGTTTTGTCGGTAGCTTTTGAATGTGCTCTATTGAGAATATAAGCTGCGGTTTTCAATGCTTCGCACATAATGAGTGAGGTAAAGAAGTACAAGAAAACATACTTCTTACCATATCCTTAAGGATTTATGTCTCTCCAATATACTACGCTAGGTTTACCCGGCATAGTGTAGTGAGGGACAATCCTACACTCTTCAAAATAGTGAATATAAAGGACCCGGACGTTATTCATCCAATACGTTATACCGTCCGTAGTTTTCACTACCATGATCGGATTTAACGTTCTTAATAGTCTTTCTTATGCCTTAAAAGACTTGAAAACGACCAATGATTGAAACTTTACATGAAGAAAATAATGTATCCATAACGAGAGTAATCATCCATGAACGTAATGAAATATTGTTGACCATTCCATGAAGGGTTAATGAATGGTCCACAAATGTCCATATGAATTAGTTCCAAGACGTTTGATACTCTCAAAATTCTATTTCCTTTAAATGTTTGTAAATTTATTCTTTAAAACACTTAATGCAAAAGTTTTATCCGGAGTATCAAGTTGTTTTTAGGATTCCCTCCGACATAAGCTTTATCAATTCTCCCTTTGGAGATATGACCCAAACGCTTATGCCATAGAATACAAGAATTTCCACTTGATAAATTTTGCTTAGTGCCTTTAGTTTTGGTTTCATCATTATGGGACTTATTCATTTTCTTAATTTTGTCAAGTAAATTAAGAATATCGATATATGACAAAGTACTAGTACCGACAAATTTTGGAATTTAAAATAAAGATCACATTTATTATTCCCAAAAGAACAAGAGTAACCTTCCTTATCCAAAATTGTGATAGATATTAAATTCCATCAAAAGATGGTACAATGAATGTATTATTTAATACAAAATAATAGCCAGAACTTATCATTAATCTAAAAGTTCCTATGCCTATAACTTCAACCGGATTTCCAGCTTCCATATAGATGTATTTCTCATCTTCACTGGGAATTCGGTAATTCAGGCAACCATGCATACATGAACTAATGTGAGTTGTTGCACCAAATACAACCACTATGTATATTAAGGAATTGAAACCAAATTTGCCTTAGTACAAACAAGACCAAATGACATACCATCCTGAATTCGCCATTCGCGATACTTATGGTAGTCGTTCTTCATACGAGTAAGGTCCTTGCAAAAGAAGCATTTATTGACTTTATGATCTTTAAATGATCCCTTATGCTTCTTACTTGCAACCGCAATTTCCTTCCCTCTTCTCTTAATCCCACAAGAAGAAGTAGATGCTGAGTGAGTACTTTCTAATTTAAGATATTTCATCCTATCTTTCTCTAATGTCATATGTGAAAGTAATTCATTAATATTCCACTTGTACTTTCGACATTTATAGGTCACCTCAAAAGGATCAAATTGAGGAGGAAGATAGATCAAAACTAAGTGCACGAGCAAATCTTCCGAAATCTCTAACTTAAGTGCTTTTAGTTTGATCGAAAGATGAAGTAATTCAATAATGTACTCCCGAAGATTTTCCTCACCCTTGTACCAAATGGAAACAAGTTTCCACAAGAATTCAAGGAAAAATTCAGCATTTTCGATCTCAGAGACATTGTCCAAAAATGTCTTTGAAACTGCATTTTTCATGATCATTAGACTCACGCGGTTGGACCGTTCCCATTGCTCAACATTTTTCCGTTCTATAACGATATTTCCTTTAGTGAGAGCAGCGGGACTTGATTCCCCTAATGCGTGATCGATGTCCATATTGCCTAAGATCATCGTTATATTATTTTTCCAAGTTTTAAGTTTAGTCCCAGTAAGCAAAGGTACATCATTTATAGCAGTAGTTACGGATGAAGCATTAATCAAATCTGAAGGAGAAGAACAAGAATGAAACAAAACATATATAAGAAACTACATAATGATTAATTATATCAAATGAATTCCATCCAAATAATGATAATCAACATGACATCAAGACTAATCTTTGAATTGCGAATTGACTCACAATTTGATTTATCTTAGGGTGAATAAATAATTCAAACAATACATTTTATATACTTGCCTTCCTTTGAGCCGGTTCAAGTATAAAAAATGTCCTAAAGTTTAAGGTACTTGTTACCCGACAATAAAGAATTTAAACAATTCACTTTAAACACCCGCCTTTCTTTGGGATGGTTCACAGCATTTAAAATGATCAAAAGTTTAGTTCAATTATTACCCCATGAATGTAAATACTTAGTCAACAATAAGGTCTCCTTTGAGAAACAAGCATGTTATCACATATCAACACTTACATTCATCACTTTAACAAATTTGTATTTAAATAACGTAAATTGCTTTGGCAATAATATTATTTAAACAGTGAATAAATTTGTTTAAGCATATAATTAATCATACTTTAGGACACTTAAGACTTTAAGGTAATTTCTGAAAATTTTAAATGGTAAAGAAACAAACGAAATTTATTAATAAAAGACAATATCCTTTTGTTCTACCCGTCCATTCTTAAATTTTGATAACTCTAAGAACCGCCGAAGCGCGACTGGTGTCCAGATACTATAATTTATTAATAAATTATCACAAATGACCAAAAGGGCACAAATGACCGAAAGGGTGTAGTTCTATAAACATTTAAGCTTTTGCATACATGGGCGGTCGCTCAGGTCAAGGTGGGCGACAGCCCAAGCTTCAATTCCACAAATATTCAAGTCACTGTACACATGGGCGACCGCCCAGGTCATGATGGGCGACCACCCAAGCTGCATTTCCACAGACATTGAAGTTGATGTACACATGGGCGACCGCCCAGATCAAGATGGGCGACCGCCCATGTGCCCAGTGCCCAGATTTGACGAAAAGTCACCATTTTTAACACCCTTTTATGAACAGTTTTGAACCAAATAGAGAGAGTCGGGCCCTTTGCCAGGACATCGAGTATGAATCTTGGGGTAATCTTGTATGAACCATTGTGCCTCTTGATTTTACCATTATTTCCAGAAATTGAATGAAGCTCTTAATTTAATGGTGACTTAATTTTCAACCAAAGTAAGTAGATCCGCATACTCACAACACATTTAAAAAATACGTGGCTATGCATATGAACAAACTCACAACACATCCAAGGATGGTGGCTATGTTAAAAAAAAAAATGGGATAATCTTATATTAAGGGTTAAAAGCCTTTTGAGTAAACCAAAAAATCAGAAATAGAATGAAGTTATGAATATGATACTCTTAGACAAGATGAGTATCATGAACAAGAACAAAACCAAATGAAATCACACAAGGATTACAAATATGAAATAAATTAAAGCACAAGGCTCTATAATAATTTCAAACTCAATCTAGTATATGAGCAGGCTCTGATACCAATTGTTGGAATATAATGATCCATCAAACCATGAACCAACTCACAACTAGATTAAGAATGAGAGGAAGATGAAGACGGAAGCGTGTACCTGAAGAATCCATGATTGTATTCTTGATCTTGTTCTTGAATGAAAGAAGAGAGCAGGGAGATAGTACTTCTAAATGATAGTGCCCACACTTGTTCTTCTTAGATGAATGAAGAATGTTTTGACTGAATTGTAAATGATGTTAAGTGTCTCTAAATGGCTGATGGATAGCCTTTATATAGATCCTTTGTATAGATAGAGAAGGGGCACTTCATTTAGGGACTACACCCTTTCATAAAGATGATGGTGTGAAGTTACCATTATGCCCATCATTTAATGGTACTTACACCTAATGGAATTCTACATATTTGGTCTATACTTTAACATTATTAAATGATTATAACATATGGAATTAAATAACACATATTATTAATCCATGTTCTAACATTTATATTAACCTAATTAGCAAAGTCATATATAACAATTTCAATTCGAAAAAAAAATCGTAACATTTGACACGTGAAAAACGAAGTAGTGAACTTCGTGCTATATTCTCTTAATTTATAATATTTTAAGGATTATCACTAGTTTGAGTTATAAAAAAAAATTCGAAAATATTTTTGAGTTTCTTTAATTGTTCAAACCAATATTAGCGAATGAACTAACTTCTAAATTCAAAATGACTACAAAATAGTTAACTCTAAAAAACTCATTAAATTATAGCATTTCCGAATCTCTTTAGGATCATTTTCATGAAATTGTATTTTCCTAATATTACGATGTTTTATTGGAATCGTAGACCGTACATCCCTCTCTTTATGATCATTTTCATAAAATTGTATTTTCCTAAAAAAAATTTAAAACATATTATATACAAATAACTTAAAATTTAGGGGCCCGTTACCATTAGACCATCAGCAGCGGTGACTTAAGTCATCAGCTTCTCTCTACTCTACATCAGCTCCACATCATCAGTCATCAATAACCACAACTTCACAACATTTTACCCACAGTGGTGACTTAAGTCATCAATTTCTCTCTCATATTTTTTACTATACCCCACTATATTTTTTTTTTCTACTCACATGTATAACAATTATTATCATTATTCATATTATTTTATTATTGTTAATTATACATGATAATAATTTATATCTTTTTATTATAATAATTTTAATTATTAATAAAATAATTTTATAAATATAATTATTATTTAATAGTATTTTTAAATAAGGCAAGTTAATAACATCTTATTCTTATTATAGAATATATAACATGAAAATTATCTACAAAGACAATTGAAATTAAAAGATTACATAATGTAACAAACAACATAAAAATTTAAAATTATATAGGACACACTCTAACACACAATTTTAATTATCATCAATTTCTTCATTAATTTTTTCCCAAATATTCTCAATCAAATCTTTTTTCAATGACTTGTTGATATTGTATCTCGAACTCGACTTCGATTACTCATATATGATGTTAAGTCATATTCTCGAACATTGGAGAAAGTAAACCTTTGATTTCCACTACTAGTTGATGCTTGATTTTGAGTGAAATATTCTTCATAGTCTCTTGGATCAAAATGTGTATAGGTTGAGCGTTCGTCCTCAACTATCATATTGTGAATGATGATACAAGCTAGCATAATTTTACCCAAGATACTCCTACTCGATGCTAGAGCAGGTTGTCGAATTATAGTAAATCGAGCTTGTAAAACTCTAAAAGCACGCTCTACATCTTTTATTACCATATCTCCACCGGCCTCAAGGTAAGCCGAACATAGAGCTCTATCTTCAGCTATTGTCCATACCTGCCTATCTTTTTTACTTTTGGATTCACCGGGTTGGTTAGAAGGAACAGTGAGATTCTCTTCATCAACATCAACTTCAATATCTTGAAATAAAATTCTTGAGCTACCCACCCACATCACTAACAGGAGTTTTAGGAGACTTATTATACTGTTGGGATATTGAAAATTCGAGATTTGAAGAATGAAATTGGACATTTTAAGAAGACAACATCTTTGGGGAATAAAAAAAATTAGGATTGTATTGATTTTGAAATAAATTTGGAGCATTGGGAATATTAGGAATTTGTTGAGTAGAGAATAAAATCCCATCGATTGAGTTAGTTGAGGATGGTTTAACAAATTTGGATCAATAAACATATGTGAATTTGGAGAATTTCTATTGACATTTGAATTGGTTTGGGAATGTTGGTTGTTTTCATAGTAATTAGGATAATTTGGATCCATAATTACGAAATAAAATATTTTTAAAGAAATTTCAAGGAGAGAATGGTTAATTTTTAATCAAATAGAGAAAATTGAAAAAGGTGTCCAACATATGTAAAGTTTGTGTGTATTTATAGTTGAAACAAAATAATTGGGTGTTGGTAAAATTCTGATTTTTTTTTTAATTTATAGTCCTTGGTAAAATTATGACTTTTTTTTTATGAAATTTATAGTCAAATATACAATGATATCTGACGCACCTAGTTGAATTATTGACCTAAAAAAGACAAAGAAGAAGAAGAAAATAAAAAAGACAACAATTATTGACGAAAAAAAAACAAAGAAGAAGAAGAAAATAAAAAAAGGCAAACAGGGAAGAAGAAAATAAAAAAAGGCAAACAAGGAAAAAAAACGCATGCATGGAGAGTGTAGTCCACTCTCCAAGCTTTCTTCCTTCATGTACACACGGCAAATGGATCAATTTTTCTCCTTTAGCCAAGCCTTTGATGTCTACTGTCAACCAAAATTTACAAAGAGTCATCAAAGCCTCTCTTCAAAGGGCACCATTGTGGGAGGCTTGCAAAGCCAAATCAGCCAAGCCTTTCTTCAAAAGTCACCATTGTGTATGGTCTTAGGGGCCTTGCCTACCGCCTACCCTGTCCCCTTGAGCCGGCCAGGTTATGAATTAGGGATGACATAAAGGGATACCGACCATAGTATACAAGATACTTCCTATGTTCCATTTGAAGCTTCACTATTTTGGTGAGGACACACAAATTAAGAAAAGTGATGAGTGGAAGAAGGGTTGTGAGAGGGAAGAAGTGAGTGGATATGACAAGTGGAATCCTTAATTTAAATGTGTGAGGAGGAAAAGTTAGTGAGTATGACAAGTAGGGTCCACATTTTAAGTATGTAAGAGGAAGAAGTGAGTGGAGTTGACAAGTGAGACCCATATTTTTTACAATTTTAGGAAAGATGAAGCTTCTAATGGGACACTCATTTGAATAAAAAGTTAAGCTTCAAATGGAACGGAGGGAGTCTAACATATTAATGATTTTTTTCCTTGTTTATCTTTCTTTTCAACGTAGCTATATTAATTCTCATAACTCAAACTCAATACTCCCTCTGTTTATAAAACAATGTTATGCTATTTAATCTCATTACACACATATTAAGAAATATGTTAAAAGTACTTTACTATTCTTAATTATTCCTATATTTGATGTTTACTTAAATTTATTGTCAAAAAATACTATAGGTCGAGGGGATAAAGCCTATTTTCATATCTTAAAAACATAACTAAAACGTTGTTTGATACCATGAAATGACAATGTAATGTTTGTAAAATATATATATATATTTTTTTTCAGCAACAATATTTTAGAAACGGAGAAAGTAATCGTAATTAAATTAGAATAACTTCCAACTAGTTAATAGGCACTAATAGACCTTTTCTCGTGTCCAATATCACAACCACATAAACACCCCCTCAAATTACTTCCACCATACACTATATCATTCTCTCCATGAGCTCAACAAGCACTAATTAAATAGGCCACAATCAAAAAATGGCATCTGAAAATAGGGGAACTAAAGCAACTTGGAACTTCAACTCTATAGAAAAAAGAAAAAGAAACACCAAAATAAATGGATCTCTAATTTCAGAATTATAGATATATATATATATATATATATATATATATATATATATATATATATATATCCATGATCCACCCCCTTGTACACATCTGATAAGGGATACTCTATACTGCTCCAATCACTTATTTACTATCAATCTAGCCTTAACCATATTCATGCAAAAAAGCTCCTTTTTATCGACGAATATTGTCTTGAAAATAGACCATATCAGTACACACCAACAAAGACCCTTTAGGATCACATATTCAAAAATGTCCCAATCTGTCGTTGAATAAAAATATTCATGGTGATAATCATATACATATACTCCAGTCAAATCATGCATCCAGCACAAAGTATTATTTGTGCAACAAAAATAACTTTTTTGCAACTATAACACTAAAGCTAAATTTATATGTCCCTTCTACAAGCGTACAGCCTTTTTCATCATGAGTAGAGGGTCAGAAACGCGTCATCAAGCACGTTTGAAGGCTCTATGATTAATCCCACATCTAAAATGCTTCTTGGAACTATGTTTGGAGAAGAGGACTTCTTTTTGGCTCAAAATGGTTAGGGAAAATTTAGGGTTTTTGCTATTTCTGTTAAAGATATTCAAAGATTCATGATTCTTGAATGGACTCCGGTTCAATACCATGAAACCGCTTGATCCCAGTATCAACGGCTGAAGTTGGCTAAGATTCAATTTTTTTTTTCTTTTCTTTTCTTTTCTTTAGATGCACTTTTGCATCTTGTTGACCCCAATCTATTTACCCGTTTGGCCTACAAATATACTCCTAAATGAGTGGCGGAGCCATGTTTTTGTAATGGGGGGTGTCAAGATTATTTTGAATATGATACGTTATAATGTAATACCTGAATTTTAGTCTAAAAGGGGGGCAAAAAAATAATATAGTGTTAATTTTTCTTAATATAAACGGGGGCAAAGTTCTAATTCTGAAAGTGTATAGCTTTTTTCATCATGTGTAGAAGTCCCTAACGCGTTATCAAGCACATTCGAGGGCTCTATGATTAATCCACATCTAAAATGCTTCTTGAAACTGTGTGAAGAAGGGGGCTTGTTTTGGCTCAAATGGTGAGGGAAGAATTAGGGTTTTTGCTATTTTTGTTCAAGATATTAAAATATCATGAATCTTGAAGGGACCCATGAAGGTACAGCTTGATCACAGTAAGAATGGCTGAAGTTGGCTAAGATTCAAGAAGTTTTAATACTATACCTTTTTTTTTTTCCTTTTCTTTAGATGCACTTTTGCATCTTGTTGACCCCAACTTATGTTTGACCTACGAATATAGTCCTAAATGGTAGTAGTACCTTCACTATATCCATTTTAATTTGCTCTTAATTTTTTTTTTTTAAAAAATAGAACATTCATTTGAGCTAGCAGCTGGTGCTCATTAGCTATTCACAGAGTCTTTGTTATATTTTACCGTACCTGTGTCGAAAACTCATAAGTAAGTTAAGTTATGTTGACCCGAGTCCATCGAGATAAATTAAAAAGTCCGACAATCATGTATAGTTTACAACAATATCTAAAAATCAACTGGAACCAACTCAATCTTATAAATAAAAAGATCAAATGAAGGTAAGCATAAGTGGGGAACATTGAAATATATTAATTTGCTTAATTTGCTAATAGACTACAAAAAAAGTCATTAGACCACTTTGGGATCATTTTAGTGGATGCTTTTTGTTAGAGATATTATCATGAATCGGAAATTGACAAATCTTGCCCATAACATATAAAGTTCCGCGCCACTCTCTTTAATAGCAATTGGTTTTAAGGTGTAACCTAATACTTTAAAAACTTTTTATCAAAAACGTATAGATACTGTAGGATCTGGACCTCAACTATCAAGCTCGCCTTATCTTTGTTATCCTCAATAGTGTTATTAATCTTAAGAAAATAGTGTTTTTTTTTTTTTTAATCGGTTTGGTAAATCAACTTATTTAATGGTGTGATATTCATTGGCTTAAAATTTATGTCGATAAAGGATATACCACTAATAATCTAGCAACGTGGGTCTAGTAGAGCACTTACATTTAAAGACCTGAAGGTGGAAAATATTCAGGTTTTAGGCCTATGATCTTAAAATATTAATCACATTATTCTTGTCCATGTCTTAAAATATTTATCTAAGCCTTAGAGGTTTTGCACTGTCTTTTTGGCATATTAATACTCCACATGCGATTAAAACTAAATAAAACTAAAGCTTAATTAGTGCACTGAATTGGTGCCACTTTAATCAATTTGCTGCTGACGTATCAAGGTTGGGTTTCGAATTGATAGTGAGAAGAAAATGAAAGTGGGATTTTAATTATTGAAACTATTTTAGTGTGTCACTGATTTGATAATTTGTCAAAATGGACATGATTATACTTTGCCTATATATTTATGTTTTATTTGTTTATATACATTACTTAATACTCAAATCTAAAATATTTGCTTCTTTAAATACTCTCGACAATTAATTTACAGATTAAAAGCCACAACAATCATTATCGAACGGAGGCAATAGTTGAAATCAAGATGGTGCATGTGTTAAATTGATCCGAGATCGATATATTCGGTTCAAATATGGGACGTATAGAGTTATTTTTGACGTTCACCCTCCATCAACAACAGAATTATCCATTTATGAAAAATTGTAAAATATGAATCGTTGATAAGTTGCTCACCGAGTCATGTGTGTACGGGTAGGAAGCTTTTGTCATGTAATTGCATTGAGGTAGTGGATTTCATAAACAGATGGAATATTTGATCTACCTCAAAAAAATAGAATGTCTAAAAGGTCAATTAGCAGCGAAGTGTACATTTTTAGATTGGGGACTATAAAGTAAGGTTATAGGACATTATCCTAGTCCGAGACAACAAACACAAACACAAGGCTTACAAACATTATACTTTGTCCATTCTAAAAGGTGGTCGTATTTTTTGTCCGTTCAAAATTCGAGTCCATTTTAATGTTGGTATGTGAAGATGGATGTCTTTTAAAAGCGTACAATATATTGTACTGTACAACGCAACAATTATTATTGTAGGGGAATTCTAGGATGAGTTATTTGAATGGTAAATAAAATTAAAATAAAATGATAGTTATGCTTGATAAAGGAATTTATATAGTTAGACTGAAGAGTAAATATTACTTCATCCGTTATTACTTCATTCATCCGTCCTACTTCAAGGTTCCTACTTTTTCTTTTGATCCGTCCCACTTCAAGGTTCACTTCCATTTCCATAAATGGAAAGTTTTAAATATATTTATACCCTTATAATTTAATATATTTACAAAAAAATCATTCATTATACCCTTATAAAGTTAACATATTTACAAAAAAACCAATCATTAACTTACTATTTCTACCACTCATTCTCTCTCCTATTAAATATTTTTAACTTTTACATTCTCTCTTCTCTAATCTTCTACCAATTTTCAATAAAACCAATCATTAAATACTATTTTCTACCTCACATTTAACTTTTATATTATCTCTCATCTATATATATATATAATAACAAGATCATGGTAATTTATGAGGGTATGAGGGGCATTTTCGTCATTTCACATGGTGGCAAAAGTGAAAAAACCCCAACTGAAACGACACGTGTCAAGCTGTTATTGGGCTTCATTTAATTTATTTTTATTTTTTTTTGGAAAATTTGGCCATGTGTCGCAATTTGGGTGAAGGGCGTTTTGGATATTTCAATGGCGCGTCGGAGTCACGCACCGACAAGGCAGCGTGCGGATGTTCAAGGCTGGTGCATTTTTTTTCTTTTTTTTTTTTTTTGGTTGGACACTTGGCATTCTCCTATTGGCTGCTTGGATTTGGTTTTTTTTTCACCCATTTCTTTTACCTAAGTTATTTTAAAATAAATTAATTTTTAAAAAAAAAAAATTTACACCAAAATTCTTAATTTTTTTTTCTCTTTAAATAGAGACTATTTTCATTTGATTTGGACACAGAAAAAAAACCCTTTTTTTAAATATAAATTTCTTAATTTTCCTTTGTTACTTTTCCTTTTTAATTTTTCAATTTGTTTTTATTTAAAATTAATTAAGAGTCAAGCATTTTTTTATTATAAATGATAATGAGAATAATAATAATTTTACTAATTATAAAAATAAAGAATATAAAATAAAAGTGATGCGGCATAAGATAATGAGGTGGAAGGGTAATATGGTTATAAAGTCAAGGTAGATATTTATCCTTTTATGCTATGCTATTACTAAAAGCGAAGGTAGATATTTATCCTTTGTTGTTCTTTTTTTTTTAATAGATACTACTCCCTCCGTCCCAATCTAAATGTCTCAAAATGAGTTCGGCGCGGGAATTAAGGAAAGTGATGTAAGAAAGAGAAAAAATTTAAATGTTGTGAGTATGAAAAATTAAATAGGAGAGAGAATGAGTGGGAGGAATAGTTAAGAGAGATAATGTTGTGAGTGTAAAAGTAAAGTAGGAGAGAGAGTGAGTGGGTGGAATAGTAAAAAAAACTTTTCTTTTTTGGGTTGAAAATTTTAAATGAGATGCCCAAAAAGGAAAGTTGGGACATTTAGATTGGGACTTAGGGAGTATGTCTTTTGACATTCTCAATTATATTTTTTGATAACTGTTCACAATCCCGATGGTCCAAAGATATTGATATGTAATGATGATCTTTCTTTCTCTTTCGACAGTTGTATTGACAATGTAGTCTTTAAGGATGTATTCCATAATTTATAAACGAATTGAGTTTTTGATTTATTTTAGTTCAATTTTTGTCTTTTTTTTCTCTCTAAATAAAGACTTCTTTCATTTGATCTTTCTTTTTTTTATTATAAATGATAATAATAATTTAACTAATAAAAAAATTAATAATATAAAATAAAATAAAATAAAATAAAAGTGATGGATTATAGGATGATGAGTTGAAATGGTGTTGAATATGTATAAATAAAATCATTGTGTATTTATAAAGTATATAGTGTTATTTAATAATTAATATAATAATAATGTATATCTATATATATATGGTGGAGCGTGATGAATGTGGGTTTAGGTTTCTATTTAATAAGTGGTATGGAGTAATATGGTTATTGGGTTTATTTTAGTTCGATACATAAAACAATTTATTTAATTTTTTTTAAATATTGGCAGCATAGTAAATAAAGTATTATAAATGTGTCGATTTTTCTATCTGTCTCAAAAAATTGGGGTTATCCCATTTCTTTGACCTCAATTATTTTATACTAAATTATTTTTAAAAAAATATTTACACCAAAATTCATCATTTGATTTGGACACAGAAAAAAAATCCTCTTTTTTAAATATAAATTTCTTAATTATCCTTTGCTAATTTTTCAATTTCTTTTTAGTGAAAATTAATTAAGTGTGAAGTATTTTTTTTAATTGTAAATGATAATAATAATCATAATAATAATAATTCTACTAATAAAAAAATAAATAATATAAAATAAAATACAAGTGATGCGGTATAGAATGATGAGTTTGAATGGTGTTGAATATGTATAAACAAAATCATTGTGTATTTGTAAAGTATATAGGGTTATTTAATATAATAATAATAATCTTATATATATATATATATATATATAAGTGGGATGAATGATGAGTTTGAATGGTGTTGAATGTGGCTTTGAGTTTCTATTTAATAAGTGGGATGGGGTAATATGATTATTGGGTTTATTATATTTCGATACATAAAACAAATTATTTAATTTAAAAAAAAAATCTTTCAAGCATTAGTAAATAAAGTATTATAAATGTGTCGATTTTTCTATGTGTCTTAAAAAAATGTGTATTTATAATGAGTTAATGTAAATAAATATGACATATTTTTGTAGATGTACGAGCATGAGTTAATGGAAAGTTTTCATTTAAAAAAGAATGATATTAATTTTTATTACATAACTGTACTATCCTTTTGGTATGAAAAAATCTTTTGATTTTTTTTAAATGCTCTTTATCAAAAAGAAAAAAAATATCACTTTTTTTTTCTAGATTTCCACTCTCCATTTTTTTTATTGTGAAAGTTTCGTGTAGCTAGGAAACTTGAATCACGCAATAGGCAAAGGATGTGAGTACAGATGTGTCTCACAACTGTCCACACATCCACAGATAATGCAGCGGAATAAAATAAATAAAAGTAAATTAAATGCAATAACTCAAGAGTTATATACGCTTACTGATCTGTGTGATCAGCAAACTAGGCTTACGCCCAAAAACCTTTCACTATAAAAACTTATGTTTCTTACAAAAACAAATAAGTGAAAAACTAAAATATGAAAATACTAAACAAGTTCTAATCACCTTCTATGATATGAACAACTCCCCTTTCCCAAGTAGGACTTATTCAATCAGAAGTAAAACAAGAGAACTTTATGAAAAACCTAGATGTGAGTTACGGATGTAAGCTCACAACCTAAAATCAACTCAATCGAATGCTATGAAGAATGTATGTTTTTCTCTCTAAAAACCGTAGCTTCTCTTTGTGCTGAATGCCTTGTATTTATAATGCACCATTGAGAAGATCTTCATACAATCGACCTCTTCCTTTGTGAGATTCCTTTTCCTATATGAAAACATATAACACACTCACAAGGAAATCAAATATTAGTAGGTTAGTCCTAATATAAAACTATGTACATAAATAAAAGATATTTACATAAATACAATCTCTTAATAAAAGTAAGATACTTATAAATCTCCATGAAAGTCTCAAAATCTTCTTACCATAATAGAAGACAAATTAAATAAGGAAACATAATTATGTTCCCATAAAACTCACGTTTTCATATTGATTTCAATAACTTATTTCGTATGTGAGAAAACATGTTAGTGTGTTTTATGTAATTTTTGCCAAAAATAAATAACTACGGAATTGTATATAGAGAAATGTATATTACTTATGATGTTAAAAAAAAAAAGTTACAGCTCCCTGCATCCCAAAATAAGTTATTTAAATAAAAAAATAAAAATTTGTCTTTATTTTAAAGAAATCAAAATTTAGCCATGACCAATTATATGTCGCTATGTCCAGAGTTAAAAGGTTAATGATTTTAAATATTGATATGTAATGATGATAATACTGACAACTCTGATGTTTGTACTGAGAATATAGTATTCAAGAAAGATTTTCACAATATATAAAAACAACTCGCTTTTCTGTTTGTTTTACTTTAAGTTTCTTCTTTTGAGCATGCATTTTGGGTAATTCAGAAGCATATTCTCAAAGTGATATTTGTTGTACAAATTAAAAATATGAGATATCGATTCAAATAATAATAAAAAAGAATGGGATATATGTAGAGTTTTGAGGGGGAGGGGGGCCAATTTACCCCTTTGCGTAGTTGGACCCGTTCATAAATATATATATATATATATATATATATATATATATATATATATATATATATATATATATATATATATATATATATATATATATATATATATATATGATGCCGCAGAATTGTGCTTATCAATAATCCTCCACGTGGCAAGATTAATCTCCTAGCTCCTTGACTCCGAAATCGAACCCACGACTAGCCGGATGTGTCTCCGGCGAAGACGCTCGAGCGTGAGAGTAAGAATACAGTTGAATAAAGCTCAAAATGTCTTGAAGAATGAATTCAGAATACAAAATGGCAGTTACCTTTGCACCGTTGGTAGTGATGATGTATTTATAGGTGATGGTTGTTGTATTTTTGGTGGAGCGATATGTGCTCCGAGATTCTAGCGGAGTTACTTGTCATGAGAACGTGCAGCATTACGATTTGTAGGGATGCGGTTATGGAAAGGTTTGACCATGCAAGTCTACTTTAGCTAGCTCGACGCTTGAGTGATTAGGTCGAGGTCGCCACTTGAAGAAGGGTCGACCTGACTGACGGGTAGAGCATGGATCGTACCCGTGTAAGAGTATGGATTATAAGGTCGGGCTAAGTCAGTCGGGACCAAATAGGTCGGACGTTGGGCTTAGTCATTGATATTTGGCATGAGTTTTGGGCCTTGCATTGATTGGACGACCCTCTTGATACGTTGGGGCAATGGCTGCCTTTAGGATTGGGCTATGCTTACTTGGCCCAACTCGACACTTTTGGTATGTTCAATATATATATATATATATATATATATATATATATATATATATATATATATATATATATATGTGTGTGTGTGTGTGTGTGTGTATGTGTATATGTATATATATATGTGTGTATATGTATATATGTGTATATATGTGTATATGTATATATGTATATATGTGTATATATGTGTATATGTATATATGTATATATATAATATTTTAGATTTTTAAAATGTTTATTTAAAAAATTTTAATTTATTTTACAAAACTAATACACAATAATAATAATTAATTTTTCAAGTAATTTGATAATTTTCGTTATTTACAAAATTTTCGATTTTATTATGTATTAGTTTAATTTGTTTATGTGTAGGTGTGCGTAATAATTACAAAACTTATATATATGAAGATGAATTAATATAATTGCTAGAAGAGAGAATTTATGGATTGTTCATATATGGGATGATGAATTTGGATTTGGGTTCCTATTTAATAATTGAGTGAATCACTTATTCATTATTTAATGTATCATAATTGTATGTAATAAATATTTTAAATTGTATGAGAATATATTTTTCATTTTACGATATTTGTATTATTATTTTCCTCTTATGCTAAGACTATTAAAAAGTCAAGGTAGATATTTATTCTTTGTTGGGTTTTTTTTTTTAAATAGATACTATGTTTTTTGGCATTCTCAATTATATTTTTTGGCATTCTCAATTTTTCAAGTTATTTGATAATTTTCGTTATTTATAAAATTTTCGTCTTTTTAAGCATCAATAACTCCCGTGCATCGCACGTTTGTAACACTAGATTTATTTTAGTAACCTTTTATCTGATATTTTTACTGACAATATAATTTATCTGATATTTTTACTGACAATATAGTTTTTAATAATTTTTGTTACAATGTATACAAATATATCTATTTTCATTTATATTTGTTTCGATTTCGATCAGTTATTCGTTAGTAACTGTTCGTGCATCGCACGGGAGTTAAACTAGTTTATTCTAAACAACACAAACAATTTTTTTCTCAAAAAGCGTGAAATCCACACCAAGAAATCTTGGTGTGGGATGGAGGGAGTATAAGAAACCATTTTCGCATAACATTATTAAAAAATGGATTTTATAGCATAGAAATAGGACAAAGGATAGGGTTAAAGCCTAAAACCCGAATTTATATATAGCATTTTTATCTGCCCTATAATTTTCAGAAAAATGTTACTATTATAATACCTTTCAAATTTTAAGAGATACATTATGAACAAAATAAAAGCGACAGGCCAGGTCCAACGATTCAACCATTATAAAGGCATATCCAGTGAATGGGTCAATCCAGTTGCTACAACTCCAACGGCACAACAATAAAGATAAGCCGACCAATCTCATTGTCCGATCATATTTGATCCCGACCTAGTTTCGTCCGATATACGATCATTTACTTGTGCAATCCATGCCAAGCCAAGCCAAGAATTCAGGTCGACCTCGAATACTCAGGCGACCTCGACCTACAAACACGTGTGTCTATTTACGACTCAATCTATAACCGTCTGCTACAATCATAGAGATCCTTACGCCTACATTATCTCCACAATTCAAGGGATTCATATCAATCCTAAGACACCACTATATATACCAGACTACATCCCACATAAAAAGGTAATGTCATCTTAGCTATTTCGATATTACGTCATTTCCATACAGTTTATATTATCATATAACTCGACATCTCATCATCACGCCGGAGGGTCTTAGCCGGATACCATCCCGGTAAGTCGTTTGTTCGTGATTTCAAGTCCTAGTTGCTGGAGATCAACCTATTGCTAGACTAAGGCTGATCTGGCTTGTTTCCCGCTTCATCAGTTTGGTTCCATTACCGAGAAACGATAACACTAGACCTTGAAACTTCGCTTAAGCACAAACATGGTATCTAAAGGACACACAGCAACTGCCTCTAGTGAGCCAATCCAATAGAATGTTGGGGGAAACCTTGATGCGGGTACTGGAAACCGCACTACCAATTTGCCTTCTCCTCCACAGGGGCACCCCACTAAGAGGGCCACTCGTTCCAACAGCGTGGCCGACGGGATGGGGTTGAAAGACATGAGGAGAGAGAAGAGGTCCATGCCCAATCAAGGAGTGAACCAGCAAGCTAAAAGGATCCAAATAGGTCGAGCAGCTGCAGGCGACATTGCAGGTCCCTCAGCTTCTCACCTTAGTAGGAAGGAGATTTCGATAGAGAGAGCTAGACTGTTGTAGAGCTTGCTTGAGGTGAAAAATGAGTTGCTGGAGCTATCTGAGTCTCCTAAAAAGGACGATAGAAGGTCTCAAAGGATAGCTCCTTCTCTCACCTCTCACGGGGCCCTAGGCCGTCAGGAGAAGAAAGGAGGAATGAAATGCCTCCCCCAACCCACATCTCCTTGGATAGGACTGGCGACCTAAGGGATAGGCTCAAGCATTAGATAGGGCAAGAGTCCGACTCATCTCAAAGAAAGCAATTCAAAACTGGCAGAGCTCAGCAGAGGTCACCCCAAAGGGGAGAGCAATCGCTCCACATGAGAGATAGAAGAGAAAGAACCCTTCCAAGGGATGAGAGGCAGAGGACGCTTTCTAGGAGGGAGCGCCATCGTGAAGAGAGGCAAAAGTCCAATTCTATATCCCATCAAAGAGGCGACCTAGACGTTAGGGAGCTTCTAAATCTGAAAAGGAGGTTAGACGATATGGAGGCAGATCGTAAGGAAACTGATGGAAAGGTCGAATGAAATTATTGTACTCTTCGACCTTTGGCCAAGGACATGCTAGAGAAAGGTCCACCTTCCAGATTCAAGTTGCTCATGCTAGAAAAGTATTCAGGCATGACCAATGCCTTAAATCATACGCAGCACTTTGAGGCCACTATATGTTTGGTCTCCTCTGAGGATGATGTGCTATGCAAGGCATTAACTAACATTCACGTGTGCAGCACTGACCTGGTTATGCGGTCTAGCCACTGGCTGCATTACCTCATGGAGTTATATGAGGAGGAAGTTCTTAGAGAGATTCTCAACAGCTGGGGCCCGCAAGAAAACAGTGACAGACCTCAACAATATGACTCAGGGTAAGTCGGAGAGTACCTTGAGTTACTTCACCAGGTTCAAGGAGTTAGTCGACCAAATAGAGGAAGACCTCACAGATAGGGAGGTCATCAATTGCTTCAGGAATGGGGTGTACTCTCTTGATTTGGATTATGAGCTCCAAGTTAGGAGGGAAACCATGAGGAAGGAGTTATTTGAGAGGGCCTATGATGTGGTCATGGCTGAGGAACGAAAAGAAAGGAAGAAGGATAGAAGCTCAAAACATTCAAAGGCTGGTGACCAAAGGAGGACAAGCCAAGAATGATAGCAAGGGGAAGAATAGAACTAGGGCGATTGAGAGAGTCCCTGAAAGCTTCACCCCACTCATTGTTAGCCGGATAGAGATTATGAATATAGTCGATCTAGGTCCTCCGGCCCCAATGAACACCCAAAATAAGTTCAGAATGGACAATGGCAAGTACTGCGAGTACCACAAGGACATCGGGCATACAACGAAGGAATGTATTAGCTTGAAAAAGATCATCCAAAATTGGGTGAATGATGGAAGGTTGGATAGGTTTGTGAAGGGAGATCGTCCTACAAGGGGTGTACCTTAGCCGAGGCAGCCAAGGTTGACTCTGGGAGTAATTGCTGAGGAGACGAGCAACACGACACTAAAGCACAAGATCTTTCAGTTGAGTAAAGCTCCATATGTGCCCCCTAGAAGTTGTGTCCAAGACGAGGTGATCAGTTTCTACACGTACGAACTGGCAGCTAGCATTACTCCGAGAGAACATACATTGGTGATTCCAGGGCTTATTGATGACTGCACATCCACTAGGATTTTGGTTGACACGGGGGCCTGCAAAGACATTCTCTACTACAAAATGGATTTGACAAATGTCAGTTTATCACCTTACGCACATCGACTTGAGGGCTTCACCAATCACAGGGTCAACGCAAAGGGCCAAATAGAGCTGGAGGTGGACATTGGACAACATCCATTGAGGACAACGGCTAAGGTAACATTTATAGTCATTGATGTTATAAGTGATTATCATGCTATACTGGGAATACCTGGACAGGTCGCAATAGGAATGGTGCCCTCCATCCCTCATTAAAGGGTCAAGTTTCCCACTGTGCTAGGAGTTGGGTGCTGTGAATGTGGCCCCGGGAAAAACTGTTTTCTCTTTTACAAAAAAAAAGGGGTCGCCGTTCACCTCAGTTTGAAGACACCGGTTTTATGAAAAACGGAGTCGCCATGCCATTTTGATTTCCTCAAAACTTTGAAAAAAAAGGATGAGGGTCCGAAGGTTAAGTTACTCCTAGGGAAGAACGTTTGGCGTTCACCCAAGGAGCCTTGCAAAAGTAAGTCTTCCTAGATTCGAAGTTTGTGCTTGTTTGTGTGGTCGTGTGCATGCATGATTTGAAAAGAGAAAGGAATGTGCCAAGTTTATCTGCCGGACATAAAAACCATCTAAGGAGGTTTTAGCTCGGGATACCTTGGATTTGATGTTTTCGAGATTTTATTCCCGTGATCATTTTGGATTTGTGATAATCATTACGGGACTTATCTACCCTTCCGTTAGATTAATCAACCATGATAGGCGTAGGAGCCTTAGTATGTCTTAACCTAACATTCCTTGGAGATTTAGTCACATGTGATCAAAAGGGGCTCATCTTTAAGTCCAAGAATGAGACTCTTTAGAAAATGATGAATCTTTTGCCCATCGATCCTACATCTTGAGAAGATAACGATTCGTAGGGACATTTTATATTCGTCTCAAGTGATTATCGGAGATATCGGGACTAAGATCTATCGGTTTCTAAAGGGAAAAAGATATGGCATTTTATGGTGGAAACGATACAAAGATAGAGTCTTTACACCGATCCTCACCACGGAATGCTCCAAAAACCAAGGGACTAGGGGAAAGGGGTATAAAGATTGGATATTTATACTCATCCTATGTCTTTTGTGCCTTAGAAGGATTTTAGACAATCCTCGGAGAGAGAGATCCATATCTAGGGACATGGGGGAAATAACATTAAAATAAAGATTGCATTTTTAATGTAAGTAATACAATGAGTATCATTAAACTAAAGACATAATGTAAAGGGGATGACCTTTATGGGTTTTCCTATGTCCTTTAAGACCCCATAAGGTGGACAATCCTTGAAAAGCTAGGTCAAGGGAAGGGGGAATAGGAATATGATGATTACATTGCAAAGATGGAAACTTTAAGACATTAAATGCATATAAATGACAAGTAATAAATAAAGTAAGGTAATATGAGAGTAAATCAAGGATAAAGGAAGGAGAGATTACCAATATTGGTTTTCTCTATCTCCCAAAGGAATTTTCCTATTTAGGAATAGATTAGGGTAGGATTAATGTATGAGAGAGGTGAGTTTTGAGTGATTTTGGTTACTGGAATTTCGTGTTATGATTTGGGCAGAGTAACATTGCTAAAAAAATTTGTATCAAAATGAATAGAGGATGCCTTTATTTATAGGCGTCTGTGTGCTTTCTAAAGAAGCCGCCCGACGTGATCTTTAGGAGAATTAAGCCGCCCGGTGTTATCCACCTTCGTGTCAGCATGTTTCTAGATTCATGCAAAGTGGTAGCTTGGAAGCTTCTTTCCAGCGAGGTCCTGTTTGTAATTCTAATTCCTAGCAGGTCCTTCCACCCTTGGAAAGTTTGGAAAAGTTCCCGAATTCCCCCTAAACTTTATGAAAGTTTGGGGGATTGCCAAGAAACTTTAATCGAAAGGCATGAGCCAGATTTGGGTGACCAATGAGGTCGAGTGGCTGAACCTTTCGAAGGTTACCTATGTATCTCGGAGGAATCAAGCCAAATCGTAGTTCAGGATCCACTGGGGAAAGGACATCATATGTGGCGGATTGGCTGAACCTAAAGTAGGCTACCTATGTATCCCATGAGAATCAATCCATGATCGTAGTTCGGGTTCCGATAGGGAATGGCGAAGAGAAACTGATCCCTTGCTATGAAGATAGAAAGGAAGTGATCTAAGAGGTCAAATGGCTGGTCCTGTTGGGGATATGCCAAATGAAGGAAGTGACCGATGTGGTCGGATGGCTCGACCTTTTGAAAGGCTCACGTACCACTGGGGAGTGGTGAAGGAAAGGGGTGACCAATGTGGTCGGATGGCTGGACCTTTGAAAGACAACCTACGTATCCCGGGAGAATCAAGCCATGATCGTAGTTCAGGATCTGCTAGACAGTTAGGAACAAGTCTAGGATCCTCGGAATTTTGACAATTCGGAGGTTGTCACCTTAAGAGACTAAAGCTTACGTCGCTATCGCGGAGATAGAGGTAGCTAAAGCCCGAATTTGACAATTCAGAGGCTGTCACCTTAAGAAACTAGAGCTTAGGTCTCTATCGAGGAGATAGAGGTAGGTAAAGCTTGAATTTGACAATTCGGGCTTACATCTCTATCGAGGAGATAGAGGTAGCTAAAGCTTGAAATTGACAATTCGAAGGCTGTCACCTTACGTTATTCCATTTGGAGATAACGTAAATTTTTCATAAGAGACGTTATCCCATTTGGCGATAACGTAGATTTTTCATAAGAGATGTTATCCCATTTGGCGATAACGGAGATTTCTCATAAGAGACGTTATCCCATTTGGCGATAACGGAGATTTTTTATAAGAGACGTTATCCCATTTGGCGATAACGGATATTTTTATAAGAGACGTTATCCCATTTGACGATAACGAAGATTTCTCATAAGAGACATTATCCCATTTGGTGATAACGGAGATTTTTAGGAGAAAACGTTATTCCATTAGGAGATAATGGAGATTTTTCATAAGAGACGCTATCCCATTTTGCGATAACAGAGATTTTTCATAATAGATGTTATCCCATTTGGCGATAGCGGAGATTTTTCATAAGAGACGTTATCCCATTTGGCGATAACGGAGATTTTTATAAGAGACGTTATCCCATTTGGCGATAACGGAGATTTCTCATAAGAGACATTATCCCATTTGGCGATAACGAAGATTTTTATAAGAGACGTTATCCCATTTGACGATAACGGAGATTTCTCATAAGAGACGTTATCCCATTTGGCGATAACGGAGATTTCTCATAAGAGACGTTATCCCATTTGGCGATAACGGAGATTTCTCATAAGAGACGTTATCTCATTTGGCGATAACGGAGATTTCTCATAAGTGACGTTATCCCATTTTTAGATTTTTCATAAGAGACGTTATCCCATTTGGCGATAACGGAGATTTTTCATAAGAGACGTTATCTCATTTGGTAATAACGGAGGTTTTTCATAAGAGATGTTATCCCATTTGGCGATAACGGAGATTTTTCATAAGAGATGCTATCCCATTTGACGATAACGGAGATTTTTTATAAGAGACGTTATCCCATTTGGCGATAACGGAGATTTTTATAAGAGACGTTATCCCATTTGGCGATAACGGTGATTTTTCATAAGAGACGTTATCCCATTTGGCGATAACAGAGATTTTTCATAGGAAACGTTATCCCATTTGGCGATAACGGAGATTTTTATAAGAGACGTTATCCCATTTGGCGATAACGGAGATTTTTCATAAGCTGACGTTATCCCATTTGGAGATAACGGGGATTTTTCACAAAAGATGTTATTCCATTTGGCGATAACAAAGATTTTGGGAGGAAACGTTATTCCATTTGGAGATAACGGGAATTATTTGGGAGAAATAGTTATTCCATTTGGAAATAACGGGAATTATTTGTTGTTATCATTACTACTTGGCACGTTACTTGAGTTTCGAGGCGATTTTTGTGTGGAAATGTGGGAGAAATTGGGCCAAGATGTATATGAAATGTGTTTGGGACATATGAAATGTATTTGGGCATGAATTTTATGCAGGCTTTGAGAAGGTGGGGTTGTAACCCTTGGGTGCGGACTGAACTGCTGTTGTTGTTGAGATGTTGTTAATGCTGCCAAAATGTATCATATGGACCAGAATTCCCTCTTGGGCTGAGATCGGGTTTAAACCTCGGGTCTTGATTAAAGTTCCTTTCTTAAAATTGTCACTTGAAGCTGATGCTGACAGGCTTTTAGAACCAAAGACTAAAGCAAATGTCAAAGTGACCAAACCTCTCTTCTGAGGATGGATGTGACTTATCGAAGCCCCGGGTTTGAGGGAAAAGCTTGGCAAAGCCCCAGGTTCTGTTAAAGTGAGGAAAGATTCCTTCATGGGCAAAGCCCCTGCTTGAAGAGATGACTTGGTAGAGCTCCGACCGATGGTTTGATCCAAGATAACGGCAAAACACAAAACAGACTGGTCATCCAAAGAGAGAGTCGTGTTTGAAGCGACCTCAAGGAATCCATGAACAAAAACTTCTCCAAATGACTTGCGAAGCCCCCAACTTGACAAAGTATCATGGGGAAGGCCCGAATGTATTGATTATAAAATCAAACTGGTTTGTTGACCATAACTGATCTCAAAATGCACTTAATGCAACCCCAATCCGTTGAAGCATTACGTTATGAAGCGTGAAGCCCATCCTAGTTTCAAGAAAAGATTCTCATTTTTATTGGTGCGAAGGGATCTTGTAGACTCGACTTCTAATATTGGACTTAAAGTCCTGATTAAACCCCGATCCTGACACCAAAGAATTTGCTTGTTGCAGGCTTTCAACAAACAAAACTTCCCTTTGCTTGGCAAAGCCCCAGTTTGATGAGCTGAGTAGGCTAAGTCTAGATTTCGAAGAAGTGACTTGGTGAAGCCCCAATCTTATGACCTAGCAAAAGTCCCAATCTTATTGGTATTTCAAAAGTGATCCTGAGGTTGATCTGACCAAGACTTAATCCATCTTGTGACATAATGAGGAACCCGATGCGGACTCAAAAATGACTAGAAAAGCCCCAATCTAAAGAAATGGCTTGATGAAGCCCCAACCTTGAAGAGTTTCAATGCAGCCCTAACGCAAATTGTAGCAGAAGAGGGAAAACTTATCCTTTCATACTTACTTTCTTATTTTCTTTAGTCAATCAGTCAATCGCAAGAAGATGTAAAAGAAAATAATTTTAGAAATTTATACATGCATGGGTATATTTTTCGAAAGGTGGGAATGGATCCCGATTTTGTGTCATTTTGATGGCCTCATTCGACGTAGGCACAAGAACTCGCTTTGAGTTTGACTCTTTTGAGAGAGTATAAGTGTATAAAGGTTTGTAAAAGTGTATGGAAGCCCCTGCTGACAGAAGATCAGTGTTTAGCACTATTTTTCCTAAGATGTAGAAAAATAAGACTTGTCAAGACATCTGAAAACTTGTTTTATTTACAATGATCACAAGATTTCTTAAAACCCTTTATTAATGTTCGGGTTATTTAACCACTAATCTCGATATGAATAAACATTTCGATTAATCATGAGGAGAAAGTCAACCAATGTCGTGGATCAAGGTTGGCTGGGTATGAAAGAAAGGTCTGTGTATAGAGGAGGTCAGAGACCGGGTTTATGGGATTTGAATGTGTTTATGACCGGACCATTTCTGGTTGCCTACGTTCTCCTCATTGTGAGGAGCTCAGGTCGCCGTAGTTCCGCTGAACTGTGTTTGGCTTTGGGAAAGGGTATTAATATTTATGGTTCTTTTAGTGAAAAGGTTCGGATAGGAAAGTTGGATAATGAGGCACGGGCCTTGAAATGATTCCTTGAGAAGTCATTTTGTACGACTGCTTCACTTGCTTCCTGATCTTTGTCTTTCATTAGGGGAGAAAGAATTTGCGCATAGCCTAAGGGCTTTTAACCGCTCCATGGTTATCGACAATTTCCATTCTTCGAGTTTTGATTTTGCCCATCTGTCAAGCTTCTGATTGGCGGTATTAGGTCCTAGGCCTCTTTTTTTTTTTAAGCTTCTGCTCGAACTTTTTTTTTGGAGGCACATGAGGGTGAAGGCGAGCCCCTGCTTGAACTTTCTTGATGCACCTGAAGGCGATGGCAAGCTCCTAGGTTGTTGTTGTTGACATGGGGTCAATCTTTCGATGTTGAGTGACCTTTTGATGTTCTTTGATGATGCCGCCGTCGTTGACTTGGTCAATGTGATGGTGGGGACATAATTTGGGAATTGTATGGCTTGATGGAGACCTTTTGTGAGGTAAGGAAAGTGTATGGGGAAGGCATTAGTTGACTTTCTCACACCGATTAATCAGAACGTTAATTATTTCGAGAGATTATATAAGATAAAACCATTTCATTAAATGTAATGTAGGTGTGCAAATAATGTCTTAAGTCTAGCAAGAAAAGAAAAAAGACTTTTTTATAGAAGATTTAAGATTAACTACAATGTCCGAGGAGGACTTGATTGAAAGAGGAAAGTACTAGAACCTACGAAGGTTGACTGAGAGACTGTTTTATCTTTTAATTTTGTTTAAGGATAGGTAGCCCCTAGCCTAGCTACTCTTCGCTGGTTAGACTGCCAAGGCACTTGAGCTTTCCTTCGTCGATCAACCCTTGGACTTCTTTCTTCACAGACAGACACTTGTCGTAACAGATGTGTGCCTTTGTCAAAGGAGTTGGGTCTGAGTTGACTGGCCTTGCTTCCCACTCCATGACATTCATGCTGGCATTGTTTGGAGAAAGATTGTTAGATGTACATGGGCATTCAAGCGTCCCATCTTCTATCAGCTTCTGGATCTCATACCTCAAATAGTGGCAATCATCAGTGTCGTGTCCGTGGTACTGGTAGAAACGACAATGCTTAGACTCATCCAACCGAATTTTAGGGTTCTTGGGCTTCCAATTCTCCAGTGGCTTTATCAGCTTTTCTTTCACTAGTTCTTCCAGCATCTTGCTTAAAGGCATCTCCACATCCTCATAATGAAGGGAGCAAAGTTTTTGAGAGGCACTGTTGTTCCCAAGACTCGGATTTCCATTGTTCAATTGGTTCCATTATTGGATCTGTCTATAGGGGTTTCAGAACATAACCACATGGCTCAAACTGATTATGTGAAGCTGGAGCATAAACTGGCAGGTACTGCTGAAACTGAGAAATAGGTGTGATGAAGCCCAATCCTTTCTAAGGAGCTGAGGCCAATAGATCCCTGATGGCCTGAGACACTGGGAGGAACTGGAGGGCAGTAGTCCTTGGTGGGGGATCATATGTCGAAGGAGGAGGGTATTGGTTGTAGGATGGAGGGTATTGGTTGTAGGATGAAGGGTATTGGTTATAGGATGGAGGGTATTAGTTGTAGGATGAAGGGTATTGGTTATAGGTAGGAGGGGCTAAAGTCACTGCTTTGGGAGTTTCATCTTCGACCATGGCCAGAGAACCATTTGCCTCAACTGTTACCTGAACCCCATGACGGCGGAGAGCACCAATGAGCATGGCTTGCTGCTCCTCGTGAACCTTTTGGGCATTTTCCAAAGCTAGGACTAACTCTTCCTCTCTAGTCATTGGATTACCCGTACCATCACTATTTTCTGTCATATCAGCCATTCTAAACCCTTGAGTAGACAAAACTGATGATTCTGCTGAACTGTCTGAACCTGAGGTTTCCGCACTGAAAATCCGTTGACCCGATATTCTCACCCACTTCTTTCTCGCTGCGGAAAAGAGATAGGCAAGGTTTAGACTTGGGGGTAGGCAAGGTTTAGACTCGGGGTAAGAAAGGTTTAGACTCGGAGGTAAGTAAGGTTTAGACTTGGAGGTATGTGAGGTTTAGACTCGGAGGTAGGTAAGGTTTAGACTTGGAGGTAGGTGAGGTTTAGACTCGGAGGTAGGTAAGGTTTAGACTTGGAGGTAAGTGAGGTTTAGACTCGGAGGTAGGTGAGGTTTAGACTCAGAGGCTCAGGTAACATGCATGTACTGGTTATGTTTTTATTAAAACACATTTTCTCCTTATCCTAATTGATCGGAAAAGATTAGACCTTGAAAGGTCAAGATTGAAAATTGGATCGTGAGGGTCTTGATTGGAGATTTGACCGTGAAAGGTCGAGATTTGACCATGGAAGATCGAGATTGCCTATTTGACCACGAAAGGTTGATATCGGAGGTTGGACCGTGAAAGGTCTCGGTTGGAGATCGGAGATCAGACTGTGAGGGTCTCGATTGGAAATTTGACCGTGAAAGGTCGAGATCGAAGATCGGAGATCAGACCATGAGGGTCGCGATTAGAGATTTGACCGTGAAAGGTCGAGATCGAAGATCGGAGATCTGAATGTGAGGGTCTCGATTAGAGATTGGAGATCATACCGTGAGGGTCTCGATTGGAAATTTGACCGTGAAAGGTCAGGATCGAAGATTGGAGATCAGACCATGAGGGTTGCGATTAGAGATTTGACCGTGAAAGGTCGAGATCGAAGATCGGACTGTAAAGGTCGTGATTAGAGATTTGACCGTGAAAGGTCGGAATTAAAGATTGGAGATCGGACCGTGAAAAGTCGCGATTGGAGATTTGACCGTAAAAAGTCGAGATCGAAGATTGGAGATCGGACCGTGAAGGTCGCGATTAGAGATTTGACCGTGAAAGGTCGGGATTAAAGATTGAAGATCGGACCGTGGAAGGTCGCGATAAGAGATTTGACCATGAAAGGTCAGGATTAAAAATTGGAGATCGGACCGTGAAAGGTCGAGATCGAAGATCAGAGATCGGACCGTGAAGGTTGCGATTAGATATTTGACCGTGAAAGGTCGAGATCGAAGATCGGAGATTGGACCGTGAAGGTCGCGATTAGAGATTCCAAAAATGGTACCATGCAATTGTGATTCCATTAATTGTTCAAGTTTACTTAAAACTGTGTCTTTTAATTAGCCCTATTTGGTTGGAAAAGGTTACCCTTCTTTTTCGCAACTACTCTAGATCCTGGATCAGTGGGCTCCATCACTACGTCTATAAGCCCCTCATTTTGCACCTGTATTTTGACATCCCAGGGTGGACAGCCCCGGGCGAGGGTCCTATAGGGCAAGCGGATCCCACCGACCAAAAGAGAAGAACGGTGCTGGGGTCTAGTGGATCATAGGAATTTTAATGCACGAGCGAGGCGGATTATAGTCAATGGCAATGTCGTGAGAGTCAAGTCTTTTAGCCTCAACGAAATTTCAGCAGAGCTTCGCTTGCGCGATAGACGTTTGACTTCGGCATTGTCCAAGGAAAATAATAGGCATGGGTCGGACGTTAAAAGTCGAATAACACGGTGTCACATTGAGCATTGTTGCATACTTTGTGAAAGTCAAAGTCAAAGTCAATACCGGGGTCAAGATTTTGCCAATTTTGTCTAACGAATTTTCGGCATGGCTTCGCTTGCGCGAGGAAACTTGACTCTAGCATGGGCTCGGGTTTGAATTTTACACACCCCATGCAAGTCAAAGTCAATGTCAATGCCGAGGTCAATATTTTGCCAATTTTGCCTAACGAAATTTCGGCATGGCTTCGCTTGCGCGAGGAATCTTGACTTTTGGCATGGGCTTGGGTTTGACTTTTATGGGGGTATATGACGAGGCTGTATGACACGGTCTAGACCAAAACCAACCAAAAAGTCACGATTTTAAAAGTGTGACACGGACTAGTGCATTGGTCGACACTGACTGCCATGGGGAGTTTGGGATGATTCCGTGCGCGCCCGGGAGCGTCATAACACTGTCCGTGACTGCGGTTGAACAACCATCCTGGGTTAAATGAACGTGCGTGTAAAAGTGTACAGGATATATATGGTGTGCGTAGTGTGCACTCTCCTAAAAAATTCTTCTTTGAGTTAAAATAGAGATTTTTATCATGTGTTTTAAAAGAATGTTTTGGGGACGGGGAAAATGCAGTACATAAGCACGTAAATTTTCTGGAACCAAGTCAGACTCAGGACTGAATAGCCCCAAATTGGCCTGGTTTCCAGATTAACCTCGAAAAAAGTGTCCTGGTGGAATGCGAATGAAGCCGCCCGGCTCAGATCCAAGCAGATTAAGCCGTCCGACTGGATTCAACAGTTTTCCAGGTTCCAATTTGCTTCATTTCCAAACTGTTTCTCCAGGAATTTTTGGCAACTTTCAGCTTCAGAATGATACCTGTTCATTATTCAAAGTATGCACAAGTCAAAAATAACATAAAGAATGCATGCAAAAAAGGAAATCGCACAAGCACAAAGATCGGACCCAAGATGGAAGGCTAACCCTCGTAAACGTTTCCTACGCTTCTTATGAAAAAAGAAGTTTGGAAAACATTTACATGTCCCCAGCGGAGTCGCCAAACTGTGAATGTGGCCCCGGGAAAAACCGTTTTCTCTTTTACGAAAAAAGGGGTCGCCGTTCACCACAGTTTGAAGACACCGATTTTATGAAAAATGGATTCGCCACGCCATTTTGATTTCCTCAAAACTTTGAAAAAAAGGATAAGGGTCCGGAGGTTAAGTTACTCCTTGGGAAGAACATTTGGCGTTCACCCAAGGAGCCTTGCAAAAGCAAGTCTTCCTAGATTCGAAGTTTGTGCTTGTTTGTGTGGTCTTGTGCATGCATGATTTGAAAAGAGAAAGGAATGTGCCAAGTTTATCTGCCGGACATAAAAACCATCTAAGGAGGTTTTAGCTCGGGATACCTTGGATTTGATGTTTTCGAGATTTTATTCCCGTGCTCATTTTGGACTTGTGATAATCATTACGGGACTTATCTACCCTTCCGTTAGATTAATCAACCATGATAGGCGTAGGAGCCTTAGTATGTCTTAACCTAACATTCCTTGGAGATTTAGTCACATGTGATCAAAAGGGGCTCATCTTTAAGTCCAAGAATGAGACTCTTTAGAAAATGATGAATCTTTTGCCCATCGATCCTACATCTTGAGAAGATAACGATTCGTAGGGACATTTTATATTCGTCTCAAGTGATTATCGGAGATATCGGGACTAAGATCTATCGGTTTCTAAAGGGAAAAAGATATGGCATTTTATGGTGGAAACGATACAAAGATAGAGTCTTTACACCGATCCTCACCACGGAATGCTCCAAAAACCAAGGGACTAGGGGAAAGGGGTATAAAGATTGGATATTTATACTCATCCTATGTCTTTTGTGCCTTAGAAGGATTTTAGACAATCCTCGGAGAGAGAGATCCATATCTAGGGACATGGGGGAAATAACATTAAAATAAAGATTGCATTTTTAATGTAAGTAATACAATGAGTATCATTAAACTAAAGATATAATGTAAAGGGGATGACATTTATGGCTCATTTTTAAGTCCAAGAATGAGACTCTTTAGAAAACGATGAATCTTTTGCCCATCGATCCTACATCTTGAGAAGATAACGATTCGTAGGGACATTTTATATTCGTCTCAAGTGATTATCGGAGATATCGGGACTAAGATCCATCGGTTTCTAAAGGGAAAAAGATATGGCATTTTATGGTGGAAACGATATAAAGATAGAGTCTTTACACCGATCCTCACCACAGAATGCTCCAAGAACCAAGGGACTAGGGGAAAGGGGTATAAAGATTGGATCTTTATACTCATCCTATGTATTTTGTGCCTTAGAAGGCTTTTAGACAATCCTCGGAGAGAGAGATCCGTCTCTAGGGACATGGGGGAAATAACATTAAAATAAAGATTGTATTTTTAATATAAGTAATACAATGAGTATCATTAAACTAAAGATATAATGTAAAGGGGATGACATTTATGGCTTTTCCTATGTCCTTTAAGACCTCATAAGGTGGACAATCCTTGGAAAGCTAGGTCAAGGGAAGAGGATGACATAATATGAATAAAGATTGCATTTTTATACATAAAAGTAAAGAGAAATCACATCATCATATGGTAGATCTTCCCTAGAACTAGCCACTTGTGAAACCTTGTTCATCCTTGGGAGAGGATCTCCAATGAATCCTTTGTGTAGGGGGAATAGGAATATGATGATTACATTGCAAAGATGGAAACTTTAAGACAACAAATGCATATAAATGACAAGTAATAAATAAAGCAAGGTAATATGAGAGTAAATAAAGGGTAAAGGAAGGAGAGATTACCAATAATTATTTTCTCTATCTCTCAAAGGGATTTTCCTATTTAGGAATAGATTAGGGTAGGATTAATGTATGAGAGAGGTGAGTTTTGAGTGATTTTGGTTACTGGAATTTCGTGTTGTGATTTGGGCAGAGTAACAGTGCTAAAAATTTTTGTATCAAAATGAATAGAGGAGGCCTCTATTTATAGGTGTCTGTGTGCTTCCTAAAGAAGCCGCCCGGCGTGATCTCTGGGAGAATTAAGCCGCCCGGCATTATCCACTGTCGTGTCAGCATGTTTCTAGATTCATACAAGGTGGCAGCTTGGAAGCTTCTTTCCAGCGAGGTCCTATTTGGAATTCTAATTCCTAGCAGGTCCTTCCTCCCTTGGAAAGTTTGGAAAAGTTCCCGAATTGCCCCTAAACTTTATGAAAGTTTGGGGAATTGCCAAGAAACTTTAACCGGAAGGCATGAGCCAGATTTGGGTACTTACAGGTGCGTTCTAAGCACAGCAAAGGAGTACCTGGACCACTTACTTCATTCCAAGAAGAAGAGGGAGTTGGAGATAGACACTCCAGAGGCCAATTGGAAATTTTCAAAGTCTGTCACCACTACTTCCAGGCTATATACAATCCAGTGTGTAGAAGAGGCGACCTATCCCTCACATGACCACATCATGACTGAGCCTACACGTCCTTTCGAAAACACACAAGTCATAACAGATACATTTTTGGTCGACCAGATCATTATTGGCGACCTATGCCTCCAAGTCAACCAAAACTCAGGGGCCTCCAATGGGGAAATAGTTGTTGAGCTAGATGATATGATTGGGGTAGAAGCTCCACACTTGGGGACCGAGGAAAGGAAAAAGGGTCAGAGAGATCATCATTGAAACTTTGAAGTTTAGAGATGGCCCAGAGCTAGAGCAAGTAGATGACGAGCTAGAGGATATAGAAGCCAACCCATCTCACCTCGAGCAGAAAATCAAGATAGGAAGGCAGTTGTCATCGGAAGAAAAGGTGGAGATAGTCGAACTATTAAAGGAGAGTACAGATGTATTCTCATGGAAGGTAGAGGACATGAGGGGCGTCAATGAGGAGTTCGTAGTGCACCGCCTTCAGGTCAACCCCACCATGAATTCAAGAGCCAAAAGCTAAGGATTTTTGCTCATGATAAAGAGATAGCGATCAAGAAGGATGTAGACAAACTTCTTAGTGCAGGTATAATCAAGGAAGCATCCTACACAACTTGGCTAGCAAACGTGGTGATGGTTATGAAAGCCAACGAAAAGTGGAGGATGTGTGTCGGCTTCACAGACTTAAATCTGGCTTGCCCGAAGGACAGTTACCCACTTCCTCAAATAGACAAGTTGGTCGACTCAATTGCTGGACACTCAACCCTTAACTTTCTTGATGCATACTCGGGCTACCACCAAATCAGAATGCACAAAGATGATATTGAGAAGACAGTCTTTCAAGCAGCTGGAGGGATATATTGCTACACAAATATGCCATTTGGGTTGAAGGATGCTGGAACTACTTATCAGAGAATGGTGAATAGAGTCTTTGCTAGTCAGATTGGCCGAAATATGGAGGACTACATCGACGACATGGTCATCAAAACTAAGACTGGTCGTCATGTGGTCAACCTAAGGGAAACGTTTGCCAATTTACGAGGAAATGACATGAAGCTGAATCCAAGCAAGTATGTATTTGGGGTGGCAGCAAATTTCTGGGTTTCATGGTATCACAGAGGGGTATTGAAGCCAATCCAGAGAAGATCAAGGCCTTGGTAGACATGCAGGAGCCTACTTGCATCAAAGAAGTTCAACGATTAAATGGTAGGGTCACTGCTTTGGGTCGCTTCATAGCCAAGTCAGCGGAGAGGTCTCTCCCCTTTTTTAAAACTTTGAGGGGGATAAAAACCTTTGAGTGGATGACCGAATGTTCCTCGTCATTCCAACAAATCAAATAATACCTCACCTCTCCACCATTTCTGAGTAGCTCGGTCTAAGGAGAGAATTTATACCTATCAGAGCTAGAGATCGAGCAGTACCAGCAATGTTGGTCAAAGAGGAGAATGGCATTCAGAAACTAGTTTATTACGTGAGCAAGGATTTGTCCGACGTAGAAAGGAGATACTTCAATGCTGATAAGGTAGCCTACGCCTTAGTAGTAGGAGCTAGAAAGCTACGAGCTTACTTCTCTGTTCACCCCATTGTTGTGCTGACCAACGCTCCATTGAGAAAGATATTGCATAATCCAGAAATCTCAGGTCGATTACTAAACTGGTCTATAAAGTTGACAGAGTTCGACATCGACTACAGACCTCGAAAGATTTTACAAGCTCAACCTCTGGTTGACTTCTTAGTCGAGCTTGCGTTCACCAAAGAAGACAACGCGGAGGCCGCCCCAAAAAATAGCTTGAAGGGGAAAGAACAGTCGAGCCAATTACAGTGAGTTTGCCCGATGATTGCTGGAAGGTTTATTCGGATGGATCTGCTACAAAGAATGTTAGTGGAGCTGGAACTGTGTTGATCGAGCCAGAAAGTGGTAAAGCGTTTGAGGAAGCCTTAAGGTTCAGATTCCAAGCCTCCAATAATCAGGCCGAGTATGAGGCCTTGATTGTAGCAATTGAGTATGCCACGTGCTTTGGGGCGACTAAAATCATAGCCTAATGTGACTCCCAACTGATCGTACATCAAGTCAAGGGAGAGTATGAAGTTATTAATCCTATCCTGGTCAAGTATTGCAAGCTGGTGAAAAATTTGGTCCAAGACTTGGAGTTTTGGGAGATACAGAGAGTAGACCGTGATGGAAATTAAATAGTCGATCTACTCACCAAGTTGGCCACTTCAGACGAGCAGCATGGACAACCAATCCCATACTTAGAGCATCCAGCATACAAAAGAGTGCAGGTTCTATGCTCGGTCTACGGCTCTAAGTGTTGGATTGATGAGATGAAAGCCTACTATATATGGGAACGCATTGTTCAGAAGGTCATTCGTCAAGCCGTTGTTAAGGTGTGTTCATCCTATGGAGGTTCCTCAACTCTTTCTCGAGGTGCAAGTGGAATATGTGGTGGACACTCGGGGGCCAGAACTTTGGCAGACACGATACTCACTTTGGGGTACTACTGGCCTCATCTAAGTGAAGACGCTCGTGAGTTTGTGCAGAAATGTAATAAATGTCAAAGATATGCTGGCCTACCAAGGCTCCCAACAACCGAGCAAACACCGGTGATTGCAGCTTGACCGTTCGACATGTGGGGGTAGATTTGATCGAACCCTTCCCACCCGCCTGTGGAAATTGTAAGTACGTGATCGTGGCTATTGGCTACTTCACCAAGTGGATTTAGGCAAAACCACTGGAAAAAATAACGCAGGAAAACTCCATCAACTTCATCCATGATTACATCTGGTGTCGTTTTGGGGTGCCATACTCAATTGTTTCAGACAACGGGCTATAATTCTCAATTACTTTTGAAACAGAGATGAAAAGATTACGAGTAAAACACTGGAAGTCGTCAGTCGCCTATCCACAATGTAATAGGCAAGCAGAGGCGGCCAACAAGTTGGTATTGACAGCACTAAGTAAAGGCCTAATTGGTCGAATTGGCAGATGGTTGGACAAACTATCCCTTGCTCTATGGGCAGGCTACACAACCACCCGGAGGCCCACTGGGGAAACCCCATTTTCTCTTACTTTTGGGTTGGAGGTCATGGCGCCTGCCGAGCTACGAATTCCTACTGCAATGGTTGCTTTGTTTGATCAATACCAGAATAACTCATACAGATTGCTCGACTTGGACCTATTGGATGAGAAACAGACGACTGCTCAGCTTAGAATGGTCAATTACAAGCAGAGAACTAAGGGGTAATATGACAAGAAAGTCAGGAAGAGGTCGTTCAATGTTGGGGATTACGTCCTACGGAAGATCGAGGTAACTAGAAGGAAAGCTAAACAAAATAAGTTATCTCCGAATTGGGAAGTACCCTACATCATCACTAGAATTGTTAAAGAAGGGACCTACATGATTGGCCATCCAGGTGGTGACGAACTGAAACATCCTTGGCATGCTATCCGCTTAGTTAAATATTATTTCTGATTGAGCTCCCTATGTAACGATCTACCTCATCAGTAAAATGGGGTTACCCGCGAGAAGTTCTATTTACAAATTGAGTTATACTTGCAACATGATCAATTAAGGTCCGACTCTTAGTCGATATCGAAATAATAAACAGACTCGACTAAATTAGTAAGTCGACCTCGTTCTTAAGCTTGTTCGACTGAATACTTAGGTCAGTCTCGTTCTTAAAACAGACTCGACTAAAGTACTAAGTCAACCTTGTTCTTAAACAGGTTCAACTGAATACTTAGGTCAGTCTCGTTCTTAAAATAGACTCGACTAAAGTGCTAAGTCAACCTCGTTCTTAAATAGGTTCGACTAAAGGCTTAGGTCAGCCTCGTTCTCAAACAAGTCCGACTAAAACCTTAGTCTGCTTCGTTATTGCAAATTGGTTTGACTAACACTTTAGTCGATCTCTTACTTAATCTAGCATTAAAGTAGTAAGTCCCCCAAAAGCGGGCCATGACTTACCCAAATATAAAATATTTCAAGTTAAATTGCCTCCCAAATCGGGCTAAGGCATTGACGATTAAAAACAATAAATAAAAATTGTATGAGACTTAATCATTACAAAAACTAAAATAAAAGATCAATCTTCTTGATCGTTACTTGGCTGCTCCTGTTGCTCTTAATGCTCGACATCTTTGAATTCCTGGTCCTGAGTGACCTCATCTTCTTCCTCAACTTCGTCAGCATCCTCGAGCTCTTGTAAAATGGAATTGAAGTTCCTTGGCTCCATAGCAAGAGCAACCCAGGGCTCTAGCCCATCCTCGGCATCTTGCTGGGCAATAACGGCCAAGTCGTTGGCATTGAAAGGAACAAGAGAATGACAAGCCCGAGCTGCCTCGTCGTACCTTTAAGCATGGGCCCATTCGGCCAATTTCTCAACGGGCAGCTCGGCAGTGGGATCTATCAAGGCTCGTTGAGCCATATGTTGGCATCTAACATTGTAGAAGTCCCTAGCTCGGGACACTATAATATTGTAGCACTCATCGCTGATTTTGAACATCTCTATAACGGCCTTCTCCTGGGCTAAATCCTCCTACTCCCATCTTAGCCTAGATGTCTGGTGGTCCTTGTTCATCTACTCCATCCTTCGAGTACGGTCTTGGACCATACCAGACAGCTGCTCGACCTGACCCTCAGCTTTCACTTTCTCCTGCTTGGCCAGAGCGGCCTCTTTCCCAGTGCCGCCTTGGTCGGAGCCCAGGAATCCACTTGGTCCTGAAGAGGAACAAGTTGTTCCTTAGCAACCTTCAGAGCAGCCAGAGCATCATCCCGCTCTTTCTCAGCGTTGAAGTAGGCGGCCTGGATAACCCGACACTGGGAGTGAGACTCTGTGAGCTTCTCCCTAACACAGCGACCTCCCTAGCCTTCCTAGAGTAATTGGAGGAGGCGATCTGCTCCTTCTCAATAGTAGCCCGCCAGCTGTACTTAGCCTACTCCGTCAGGGAGAGGGACTACACAGTTAAAGAGAAGACAATTATATAAATGACGACTAAAATGATGACGGACAAACAATGAACAAAAGGAAAATATAAGTTGTACCTCGGAAGCAGGTAGGCCCGACCTATTGCTATACTCTTCTGGGGTGAGCCCCTCCTCAACAAATTGGGCCAGCATGTCTCTATCTGCTGCCCTCCTCACTATAATTTGCCCCAAACCCAGATCGGGGTATTGGCGGCTCAAGCTATTAATGCCAGTAAGGGGAGGGACATCACTTAGCCTCTCCACAATGGCCTGCACTTCTTCGGTGCTTCAGGCAGAGAGAGCATGGGGAGGTGGATGGCTTGATGCAGAGCCAGATGCTCTGGAGGTGCCAGCTTGGTCAAGTCCAGATTGGCACGGGACCTCTTCCTAAGTCGCCCAAGAGGTGGGTCGACCTCGATCTCTTCAAGATCGTCGACATAGAGCTCCAAGTCAACTACATTGTGGGGGTCTTCCCCAGCTGATTCATGCCTGGGCTCGGAGCTCGATGCATTCTCGGTCGATTGGTCGACCTCCCTCTCTTCTCTATGCACCCCCTCTAGAGGTTGATGCTCAATGGGCTCTACCGGCCCGGTCCCATCAACGGGGATCATCCCCACTCCTGCCTTGGGGAGCAAGGCATTTCTATCCTCGGTCTCTTTCTCTCTGCTGGCCCTGGCATTGGCAGCTCCGTGTGCTTTCTTGTTTCTCCTCCTATCTCCGAGGTCGACAATTCTGTTCATATTGGCCTCTTGTTCAGCTGTTAAAACTGTACGATCAAAACGAAACAGTCAATACATAAATATGCGAGCAAAGTGACAGAAAAATTACAGAAAAAGTCCAAGTACTTAACCGCCACAGTGAACTAGACCTCTGCAATGACCAGGCTTCTTCTTGCAATAATGGCATTGTGACTCGAACTTTTCCCTCTCATGGATGACCCAATCGGGGTATCTGAGGCTCCTAGTGATTGGTACAAGAGGGGCGACCCTCCATCTCCGCCCAACATCATCCCTGCTTAGATGAAAATGTCTTTGTTCGACCCAAGGGTAGCCCAACTAATAGTGCTCCTCCGAGCTACTAGTATCAACCTACTAGTGAGCTCATCGCTCCACTCTGGGACCCAATAGTCTTCCATATTCATAGGCGGGGTATCTGCCTCGGGTAAAGGGAATTCCCATCCCTTCCTACTCTCCACCAATATCATATGACTGTTACACCTAGAAACCTTGTCGGGCAGGTTGACAAACAGCTTAGGGGCCTTGGCCTTGGCTGGGGTTCTGATCCCAAAAGTTTTGTCATTCATCACTACCTTGAAGAACCTTCTAAATACATGCATACAAGGCTCGTACCCCCACGAACCTGCTCACCATGGAAAATCAAACCAATACCCTCATTGTATTGGCGCCCAACTGCATAGGGACAGCGGCCAAACACTCAAGAATCTCACAAATGAAGGGATCAAGAGGTAGGCGTAAGCCGACCTCAAACTGGACGTAGTAAAAGGCTGCATTAGTTTTACTCAGGCCCCAATACACCCAAGATTGGGCCTTCCTTTGCCTTTCAGTATAATGGGTTAGGTGGAAATCTTCTCGAGACACTTCGAAAAAGTCATGGAGGATGTTGATTCGAGACTCTACATTTTTCCTCCCTATTGTCAGCTTGGGGGCCACATATCCCCTCTCATTGCGACCTGGAACCACAGTCGAGCAAAATTTTTCCAATATATTACCGTAGGAAGAGCTCGATGAGGAGGAGGTCGAAGCCTGTTGAGCTGCCGTATCTACGGAAGACACAGAAACAAAGGAATCAGACCTAGTTGAAGTATGTTCCGAACTATCTAAGGACGACCTAGATTTCCCTGAGAAGGCTAATATATCTTTAGGAAAGGGGGGTTTATTGGACTTAATGTAGAAGATTATGAGGTGGTCTATCAGTTTGTTGAAAAGACGAAAGCAAATGATCTGTGGATCGTCCGCCTCCAAATCCCCTATGCTCTCACCAGCTGGAAACCCTAGCTCGCCATAAAACAGGCTCCACCTATTCAAAATAGTTATACACTCATCTCTGGTCAACTCCCTCTGTGGGCCCTCTAACCTCTTGTAAACCCTTAGGTTTAGACAGTTATACCCGCACCTAGCACCTAGCTTGGAGTCAAAGGTCATAGCCATGACCGATTTGCAATGAAAGCTTAAAATTAAACCTAAAGGAGAGAAATGGAAGGGTACCTTGCTAAATTGGGAAGAAACGAGGCACAACGATGGAACGGGAAGATTGATTACGCCTGAAAATCGAATTCCTTGTTGTTTGTTCTTGCTGGGTGTTTAAGAGCTTGAAGATTGTAAAGTGTGAAAAGGAAAGGAATCCTTCCTTTTATACGCCTTCTTTTCCTTACCTGAATTGGAAATGGTGGGGGACATAACCGTTCCGATGTCAGAATAAATGTTCCACAACGGTTCCCAAGGCAGCTGTCCAATCGCCACAGCTGTCCCATTAAGGCGAAAATTACGTCGCATTAAACAGCTCATCCAACAGCCAAAAGTCAATCGTCGAAAGCGACCTACATTTACCTAGTCGACTCTCCAACAGCAAGAAACGTAAGTCATCACGAAATTTTTCATAACTTCCTGGCCGAAAAAGTCAACTCAGAAAATTGGGGGCAACTGAACGGAATAAAAGCGACGGGCCAGGCCCAACGTATGAAACCCAACATTTGAACTATTACAAAGGCACATCCAGTGAATGGGCCAATCTAGTTTTTTACAACTCCAACGGCCCAACAATAAAGATCAGTCGACCAAGCTCATTGTCCGACCATTTTTGATCCCGAGCTAGCTTCGTCCGATATACGATCATCTACTTGTGCAATCCATGCCAAGCCATGGCACGAAGTCAGGTCGACCTCGAATACTCATGCGACGTCGACCTACAAACACGTGCGTCTATCTACGACTCAATCTATAATCGTCTCCTACAATCACGGAGATCGCTACGCCTACAAACACATGCGTCAAGGGATTCCTATCAATCCTAAGGCACCACTATATATACCAGACTACATCTCACGTAAAAAGGTAATTTCATCTTGGCTATTTTGATAATATGTTCCATACAGTTTATATTATCATATAACTCGACATCTCATCATCACGCCGGAGGGTATTAGCTGGAGACTATCCCGGCAAGTCGTTTGTTCGTGGTTTCAGGTTCTGTAGATCAACCTATTGCTGGAATAATGCTGATGTGAATCGTTTTCTGCATCATCACATTATAATATATTTTTTATCAATTTCGATCTTTTTATGCATGGTAAAATTATATTATAATACCATTTTGATCTACCTTTTTACCAAAATTTTATATGAAAATATAATTTTTATTCTTTAAGAAAACTTTCGTTTTAAAAAATTTATGGTTTCACCTCCAGAATTAGGTTAAAACAACAAACCAACATGATGCTAGGAAAGATGTTAAGCGTATGTTAGTGGCGATGGGTCAAAAAGCCCATTTTGATTCGGATACGGTCCAAGTATTCCACAATATTTGTGTTTAAAAAGCCCATAATTAGAAGAGAATGATAAACTTAACATGAAAAATAAAAATGTAGAACTCTTATTTTTATTTTGAGACGGAGTCTCGGAGATAATATTTAATAGCCTCATTTGATAACACACACATTTTAATAATATTTTTTCATTTTCATCACTAAAAATAAATAAAGTTTACTTATTACTCTAAAAATAAATAAAATTTACTTATTACTCTGTTACTTCATTGGTTGACTCTCATCTCTTCATTTTCTTTCTTAGCTAATAATTATAATTTTGGAAATTTGATAATTTTAACCTAATAATTTGAAAATAAAACTATCTTTTTAAAATAAACTAAAATATCACATGAAAGCATTTTTTTGAGACCGAGGGGGAATTGTTTTAAGATAGACGGAGATGAGTTAGTCATGACTCAGGGACATGATCGTTTCTATGAGTATGACTATTTGATGACAATGATGCAAGTCAAGACCCACAAGTTGATTTCTGGGTCCATGCAGTTGGATGATCGCACGGCAGATATGTGCACATAATTTTGATTGTTTATTTCAATTTCAACGATCCACATTTAAAGATTATTCAGGAATATTTTATTCCGCCCGTACATGTACATGTGGCCCATTCATGAGTGCGATTACCATTTGATCTCGTTAAACTATTGGTGCAGTCGTATTACGTAGCCAAGGTCCATAACCCACCCAGGGCATACATTTTGTGAATAAAGATGTCTCTCCATAGTTAACTTTAAGAAGTCTTCCACTAATACACTGTGCCAATTTCTCCATGGGCTACAGGAGCACTAAGTTCCCACTGCTTCCTTGGTCTTCAGTTCTTCCTGCCAAAATTCGAGAAAAAAAGCCAGCATGATTTTCTAATAAATTGCCCGCCATGATCATCAGTAACAGAAGATGAAAGATAAAGCACATTCTCTTTTGACCCTACGCGACATAATTGCACTTCATCATAACATTTAGCTAGTTGTGTGTACGTAATAGTAGTGGATGCAGTGCACTTTGTTCTAATGCGACATAGTTAAACAGTCAGTGTTCAAGTGGAACTAGATGCATAAATTATCCTTAGTTTGGTGCAAGATTCATGAAACATTGATAGGGATAGTGCAAGAATTACGACGGAGAAAAAAAAAGGGGCATTACCAAAAACTAATTTTAAAAGATGAATATTACAAAAACAAAACCCACACAAGTTGTATATTACAAAAAACTACCTTTTTAAAAAAATATTTTTTTTCGTTTATCTGTCGAATAACTGATTAATACATTTATCAGTTACAAATAACTGATAAAAGAATTTATCAATGTAAAATGCATTTATCAGTTGTTTAATCAAAAAATCAACAAAATACCCTTTAAAAAACTCATAAGTGAATTTATCAGTTATAAACAACTGATAAAAGCATTTTACATTGAAAAATGCATTTATCAGTTGTTTTAATTGAAAAAAATTAGTTTTTTTGTAATATCACATCTTACATTTTTTATTTTATTTTTGTAAATAGCATCTTTTTGAGCTAGATTTTGGTAAAAAAAAAAAAAAAAAAAAAAAAAAAGAAAGTACTCTACTGGGTGTAAAAGGAATTTAATTGAGCAATGACCATTAATCCTACCCAACCATCGATCTGTGCAAGTGCAAATCATAATATAGCCAAAGTGCTTTATCTATCTAGAACAACATCAGATATTATTTTCTGTAGAGAAGGTCAGAAATTCAATATTCAAATATAAACAAAAATGGTAAATACTTGGGCAAGCTACATAAAACATAAATTATAAAATGCTTAGAAAACAAACATAACATTTTGAAAGAATTAAGGCTCCGTTTTTGTCGCGTAAAACGACTTTCGGAAAATGGTTTATGAAAAATAAAAATGTTATCCGTAATATGACATTCGCTTGTTTGGTAAATATAAGAAAAACATTTTTCAAAAAATCATTTTCACGTAATTGATAAATCTAAAAAAAAAAAAAATCAATAAAAACACAATCTAGTATAGGTAGAGTAGGTGGGTAGGGATATTATGGGGTGGGGGTTAGGATAGGGTAGGGTAGGGTAGAGTGGTGAAGTGGGGTGTGTGGGTGGGGTAAAATTAGTAGGGTGAAGGTAGGGGTTGGGATGGGTTAGTGGGTGATTGAGGGTGGGTAGGTATATAGGGTGGGAGTGAGGTGGGTGTAGGGTACGTGGGGGTAGGGTGTAGGATTGGTGTAACGACCCCAATCCTAGGCACTAATTTTAAATATTATATTATATGCTTCAAATATTTATGTTAACTTATGTGTTCAATTATGTCTTTAAATTCTTAAATTAAGATAAATTGGGTGAGAAGTAAATTTAGAATCTTTTATGAAACTATTAGACATTAAATAAAGAAACTTGGAGAAATAATAAAAATGGGAATATGCTAAATAGTACAAGGAGGTAATTGGGTAGGATGAATTATTTAAGATAAGGATTTATTTTTAAAATGAGTTAGGGTGAAAGCCTTGGTTTATTTTTGAAGGGGGGCCAATTGTATTACTCCCTCCTATGCATGCCAAGTGTCACCTCCATCCCCTCCTCTTACTCCCTTCCCCCTTCTCCTTCATTCATTTCACTCTTACTTCCCTAGAGAAACTAAGATACTCCATTGAAGCTCCCTTCTCCCAAGCTTTGGAATCCAAGACATTTCTTCACCAAATTCAAGTATTAGAGCACCATTGAAGTTGGATCACCTAGAGGAAGCCATCAAGTTAGAAAGATCAATCTTTCCTTATAAAATCCAAGTGAGTTGTTATAATTCCCTTCTTCTATGTGTTCATGAGTTCTTTGATTATTGTTCTTGGCCTTGTGATGTTGATTCCTTGCTTGGAAACCTAAATGGGAGTTGATTGATTAGAAAATGAACATTGTTGAAGTTAGGGTTCAAGGAAGATCATTAGAAGGGTTTGAAATGGGTGGAATGGGTAGAGATAAAAGATCTAGGATTACTTGGTTGTGAGTTTATATGTTTTGAATGGGACTTGGTAAGATGAAGGTATCCTTTGGTGTTCTTGATCAAGCAATGGTAGAGGGAAAGAAGAACTAGGGTTAAAAGGGGTTAAAATCTGAAAAAAATGGGCTGGAGGAGGCTTGGGCGGTCGCCCATGGGGGCTTGGGCGGCCGCCCATCATGGCAGGAGGTCTATATTCCTTTGAAGTCCACTTGGGCGGTCGCCCAAGTGGTTAGGGCGGTCGCCCAAGACCCTGAACCAAATTTTCTTAATTTAAACTAGGATCGTTTAGCAAGTTTGTTGACCTCTTATAAATGGTGACTCCCACCCAATATAAATTAGTAGAACCTAATCAACCCGGATACGAATTGATCCTCTTTAACCTGAGTTAGAGTAGGATACTTTGGCTTGGCCATGACGTCTTATTTGGTCGAAATGGAATTGTGGGAGTAGTTAAATATTGTTCGGAAAGTGGTCCAAACTTGGGAAGTAGGTCTTGCACTTTCATTAAGATTATTCAAGGTTAAGTAATGACTTCGTAGGTTTGGTTTATGGTACTTGGTGACTTTACTTGTTCCCCTATCCTTGGTGATTAGTTAGAAATAGCGTAGAAACCATAAGTTTCACTATTTCGTTAATGGAAGATGAGCATGTATCGCCTGGTGGCATTATTATCCCAATTTGTGGAATTATTGAATTTGGTGTATACCGTAATATCCTAAGTATGGATTATTTGGCAAGTTATTGTGGTGTATCCCGGTGTGGATTAATTGGTACATGATTGTATTGTATCCCGGTGTGGATTATGTGGTTATATTGTTGCCTTACTTGAGTTCATATACATTGTTTATATTGTGCATAGTGTGTTAATTAAATGTTGTACTATGATATTGATTGAACATGAGTATATTTTACCATGTGGCTATATTGTTTATCCCCTTTGGGGATTATTTGGTATTGTTATATTGTATCCCGGCGTGGATTATGTAGTTATATGGATACCTTACTTGAATGTATACTCGTTAAGGGTATTATGCATAGTGTATTACTTAAATGTTGCATTATGGTATTGATTGGCATGAGTATACATTACCATGTTGTTATATTATTATCCCGTTTTGTGGATTTATTTCAAGTATCTATTATGTGCTTGAACGTGTTTATGTTCGGGTGGGTATGATGGAATTCAATCAATTATGGATTTGTTCTATAAGTGGTTGAAGGTACATCATACCGGTGACCCTTCCCCCTCTGTGGCCACGGAGTGGGGCTGTGCTAACGACTGTATTGAGCATGAAGAAGCCTTTACAGACCTGTTGCGATTGTTGTACGGAGGACGATATTATTATCGGATACTCTAATATAGGTATCCTTTCTTATATGGATCTCTCGGGGTATGAGTCCTATAAGAGGTGAATGTGCTGGAGGCAATTCACCAAAGAGTGGAGTTTTACTCCCACGTTGTACGACTTATTGTTCAGACGGGAAAGGTAAAATGAGGTAACGTAAGGTGTTTACCGCTTTCATAATGTGTTAAGTGTTACCATGCTACGTGTTGCATCTTGTATGACATCTTGCTGCATTCATAATAGCTCATTGAGATTTATTCTCACCCCTCTCCCTTTACTGTTTTAGATCCCGAGACAGGTGGACCGACCGAGTAAGGGCGGAAAGGAGTTAGAAGTGGTATTTTGGGAATTGTCGGGTTATGTTTAGATTGGGTAGAAAGTGTTTGTTAGCATAATTCTTTTAAAGGGTTGTATTCATAAACTTTAATTCCATATTATATTCGATATGTTTTGTAACTAAAACAATTTATTATTTTCATGGTTGGTCAACTTTTCCTCCAATGTGGAAGGAGTAGAATTATTTTGAAATGGTTGTGTTTATGTTTGGAAGTTAAATCAAAGTTTTTAAAGTATTAGGAGATTTGGGTTAGTTTGAGGATGCTCCAGCTCGGGACACGTGTAGGTTCCGGGTCGGGGTCCTCTCAGTTGGTATCAAAGCTCGGTTAGAGTTCTCGGGTAGAGTCTAGCTGAGTGAGAGTGTGTGATAACTGACGTCGAGAGTTTAATGCAGGAATTTGTTCAAAGACAGAAAATGATATTGACCAACCAAGGAATCAAGGAAAGGTGAGTTTTGGAAAGATAGATTTCCCCACCATCATTTGAGGTATTTTACCTGTCTCAGGAGTTAGGATTCATACTTTTATAAATCCTCGTTCATACGCTCTCTTGTGGCATTACATTTCATCTTTATTTGCTTAATTGGCCTAGAAGTTGCCTTATGTGTTGGAGGTTCTATTCCTACGGGAGAGTACCTTGAATCATTATCGTGTATCAGGGTGATTATGATTTGGGAGGACTGTCGCAGGAAGCGAGTCTCCTTATATATGTTTGATTTGCCTCCGTGTGTGGTAGAGGCGGATGAGTCATTTTTTTGCTATTTTATCATATATGCATAAATGTCGAAAGTATGGCCTAATTAAGAGTAGTTTATGGTTGTATAATTGCATGGTTATTTATACATTGGTGTCTCGTGGTGGAGACTAGATATATGAGACTAGTATTGAAAGTGATAGTCTAAGTGAGATTTTATGAGTTATAGAATATCGCGAGTAAGAGATCTTAGGGAACTCATATATCTTTGCCTTATGTGCTATAAGTATTCTCTAAGGAGAGATTGATTTAATTCTTGCTACTAAATTGAATAGGAAATCAGATATTTTTGTAAGTAATATCACCCTATAAGTTGACTAAGTGGTGTTTTTCAAGTGAGTTTCAAAAATGGGTTTTCATCAGGTATCATACCAGGATATTGAAGCTGAGTAGATATAAGTCACTATTTTGGTATTCGGATCCCTAGATAGAGTATACAAATTGGGATGATGGAATTGATGATTCAACTTGAGAAATTAATTGATAAAGAAGATAACTAGCTTAGCGATTCTCAGTAAGGATAAATTGTTACTGTATTTAGAAAAGATGATACTTGGTGATTAATTATAGATTATAGAGATATCAAATTGGTAACTGTAAGCAATAAGTATTCGTTATCACTTGTTGATAATTTGCATGACTGGTTGTAGAAATTTGTAGGATGCCAAATGGTTATTAGTTGAATTTTTTTAGTGTTACAATTGCGGTGAATATTTGTTGTAAGGATATACTTAAGACAACATTTGTATCTAGTATGACCGTTTTGGTCTGGGGTTGTGTATTGGTTATGGAGAAGTAAATAGGGTAAATGTGAAGAAGTATAATAGATGTAGTGTCGGTGACTTATAGGATCAACTTCAGAAATTGATAATATATGTATCTGGGTTGTTTTGAGAGACGATTATCATTAGTTGAGGAAATAAAATGAGGATGAATCTTATTGGGAGGAAGAATACTTTAGGATGATTTCACCCTATAGGTCGACTTAGTTGTGTGACTCATATGAGGAATTAGTGTGATGTTTGGTAGGTATGGGCGTTATGTGAATTTTGAGTTGTTGATGGTTATCGAGAGGTAAGTTAGTTACAGTACTATTAAGGTGTAATTGCAATTTGAGGATGATTTACCTAGTTTATAATCTTAATGATTGTTTTTAGTGTTATTTATCGGGATAGTATTAGTATTGCAAGATTTTGTTTTCTTATAAAGAATTTAACTAAGTATAAATATTATGAGTGGTGGCTATACTATAAATAGAGGTCGAACAAGAATATCATGTTAAAAATTGTTTTAAATGTGTTTTAGAACTTGGGATTTTATATTGGACATCCGTGTGAGTATTTGTATTCCCTTCGGGGATAGTATGATTTAATAAGGTCAATGAAGCAGTCTTTGGTGTGCATTAAAATCATGAGTAATTTAATTATCTACCACTGGTATGGGACGGTTGTAGATAATTAGATCACTCGAGTTATTTTGTTAACGTATCAAAATTTTAAAGATTTCTTAATGATTTTGAGTGGTTTAGTTAATTAAAACTGGTATGGGACAGTTTTAAATAAATAAACCATTCGAGTCTCACTGGATCTCTTTTTATCTATCCTTTGAAATTTTGAAAGATGTTGTGAATTTCAAAGACTTGGTATCCTAAAGATGTAAATTGTGCAGTAAGCTAGTGGAAAGGCAACTTAGTTTCCCTAGAATGATTAATCGTATTCAAGTTTTGATTAGAGAAATGATTTGATAAATGTGGGGTTGTTATTGTGTCTGGTCGCAATAGACTCGGTTTTTGTTTTGGAGTTGGAACGGCTCCGTTGTGGGCGGCCAACCATTTGATTTGAATATTGATCCGTCTCTGGACTCGAAAATAAGTGGAACATTGAATTGTGTTATATAGTCGACCGGTGTCCCGTTTATAGAAATCATGATCTTATTAGCATGTTCATATTTATTATTTCATGGGCGTTATTTAATGTTTATATCATGAGATATTTATTGATAAAGTCCTCATATATGTTAGGAGATAGTTTGGTTGTATAAACCCCATAGTATTAGAGGGATTGGATAGACATCATTTGGAAGATCCTTTTGGAAGGTAGGAATACTATTAAGTTTAACTTCGTGAAAAATTGAGGAATCATTACTTATTGTTGAAAATATGCTACGGGCATGTACAATGGATTTTAGTAGTCGATAGGTCGTATGGTTACCAATGGTTGGGTGCGTATAATAGCAGTTATCATTCTAGCGTTGAGATAAAACCGTATAAGGCGTTGTTCGGGAAGAAATATCGATCTCTAAATTGTTGGTGTGAGGTTAGAGAAGCAAGGCCTAAGGTAGATTGGCGCCAAAGTGGTAAATCATGTGGAGTCTTAGAAAAGGTTGGTGATGTGACTCATAGACGGGCTGGGAGCAGCTTATAGAGTAATTGAAGTTTTAAATGTAATATCGTAATGTATTGGGTAACATAAGATGTAATACTTTTCATTTAAATATACTTTCTTTGAGGTCGTGAAAATTCGGGTTAGCGATAATGGTATGGTATTCTCGGAGTATTGAGTTGTTATATCACATTATTAATGAAATTTGAATCTTGGAAAGAATCATAGCATTGATGAGACTGATTGGGAATTGAAGTCTTAGAGTATTTAAGTTGTGAAAATGTATAGTAGAATCATGCCTTTGAGAAGTCTAATTGAAAATGTTAAGTTAGAATGTGTGAAAGTTAACCTCTGCTATTTGAACCTTAGGGTAAGTGACAGTCAAATTCGGGACGAATTTTCTTTAAGGGGGGGTGAGTGTAACGACCCCAACCCTAGGCACTAATTTTAAATATTATATTATATGCTTCAAATATTTATGTTAACTTATGTGTTCAATTATGTCTTTAAATTCTTAAATTAAGATAAATTGGGTGAGAAGTAAATTTAGAATCTTTTATGAAACTATTAGACATTAAATAAAGAAACTTGGAGAAATAATAAAAATGGGAATATGCTAAATAGTACAAGGAGGTAATTGGGTAGGATGAATTATTTAAGATAAGGATTTATTTTTAAAATGAGTTAGGGTGAAAGCCTTGGTTTATTTTTGAAGGGGGGGCCAATTGTATTACTCCCTCATATGCATGCCAAGTGTCACCTCCATCCCCTCCTCTTACTCCCTTCCCCCCTTCTCCTTCATTCATTTCACTCTTACTTCCCTAGAGAAACTAAGATACTCCATTGAAGCTCCCTTCTCCCAAGCTTTGGAATTCAAGACATTTCTTCACCAAATTCAAGTATTAGAGCACCATTGAAGTTGGATCACCTAGAGGAAGCCATCAAGTTAGAAAGATCAATCTTTCCTTATAAAATCCAAGTGAGTTGTTATGATTCCCTTCTTCTATGTGTTCATGAGTTCTTTGATTATTGTTCTTGGCCTTGTGATGTTGATTCCTTGCTTGGAAACCTAAATGGGAGTTGATTGATTAGAAAATGAACATTGTTGAAGTTAGGGTTCAAGGAAGATCATTAGAAGGGTTTGAAATGGGTGGAATGGGTAGAGATAAAAGATCTAGGATTACTTGGTTGTGAGTTTATATGTTTTGAATGGGACTTGGTAAGATGAAGGTATCCTTTGGTGTTCTTGATCAAGCAATGGTAGAGGGAAAGAAGAACTAGGGTTAAAAGGGGTTAAAATCTGAAAAAATGGGCTGGAGGAGGCTTGGGCGGTCGCACATGGGGGGCTCGCGGCCGCCCATCATGGCAGGAGGTCTATATTCCTTTGAAGTCCACTTGGGCGGTCGCCCAAGTGGTTAGGGCGGTCGCCCAAGACCCTGAACCAAATTTTCTTAATTTAAACTAGGATCGTTTAGCAAGTTTGTTGACCTCTTATAAATGGTGACTCCCACCCAATATAAATTAGTAGAACCTAATCAACCCGGATACGAATTGATCCTCTTTAACCTGAGTTAGAGTAGGATACTTTGGCTTGGCCATGACGTCTTATTTGGTCGAAATGGAATTGTGGGAGTAGTTAAATATTGTTCGAAAAGTGGTCCAAACTTGGGAAGTAGGTCTTGCACTTTCATTAAGATTATTCAAGGTTAAGTAATGACTTCGTAGGTTTGGTTTATGGTACTTGGTGACTTTACTTGTTCCCCTATCCTTGGTGATTAGTTAGAAATAGCGTAGAAACCATAAGTTTCACTATTTCGTTAATGGAAGATGAGCATGTATCGCCTGGTGGCATTATTATCCCAATTTGTGGAATTATTGAATTTGGTGTATACCGTAATATCCTAAGTATGGATTATTTGGCAAGTTGTTGTGGTGTATCCCGGTGTGGATTAATTGGTACATGATTGTATTGTATCCCGGTGTGGATTATGTGGTTATATTGTTGCCTTACTTGAGTTCATATACATTGTTTATATTGTGCATAGTGTGTTAATTAAATGTTGTACTATGATATTGGTTGAACATGAGTATATTTTACCATGTGGCTATATTGTTTATCCCCTTTGTGGATTATTTGGTATTGTTATATTGTATCCCGGCGTGGATTATGTGGTTATATGGATACCTTACTTGAATGTATACTCGTTAAGGGTATTATGCATAGTGTATTACTTAAATGTTGCATTATGGTATTGATTGGCATGAGTATACATTACCATGTTGTTATATTATTATCCCGTTTTGTGGATTTATTTCAAGTATCTATTATGTGCTTGAACGTGTTTATGTTCGGGTGGGTATGATGGAATTCAATCAATTATGGATTTGTTCTATAAGTGATTGAAGGTACATCATACCGGTGACCCTTCCCCCTCTGTGGCCACGGAGTGGGGCTGTGCTAACGACTGTATTGAGCATGAAGAAGCCTTTACAGACCTGTTGCGATTGTTGTACGGAGGGACGATATTATTATTGGATACTCTAATATAGGTATCCTTTCTTATATGGATCTCTGGGGTATGAGTCCTATAAGAGGTGAATGTGCTGGAGGCAATTCACCAAAGAGTGGAGTTTTACTCCCACGTTGTACGACTTATTGTTCAGACGGGAAAGGTAAAATGAGGTAACGTAAGGTGTTTACCGCTTTCATAATGTGTTAAGTGTTACCATGCTACGTGTTGCATCTTGTATGACATCTTGCTGCATTCATAATAGCTCATTGAGATTTATTCTCACCCCTCTCCCTTTACTGTTTTAGATCCCGAGACAGGTGGACCGACCGAGTAAGGGCGGAAAGGAGTTAGAAGTGGTATTTTGGGAATTGTCGGGTTATGTTTAGATTGGGTAGAAAGTGTTTGTTAGCATAATTCTTTTAAAGGGTTGTATTCATAAACTTTAATTCCATATTATATTCGATATCTTTTGTAACTAAAACAGTTTATTATTTTCATGGTTGGTCAACTTTTCCTCCAATGTGGAAGGAGTAGAATTATTTTGAAATGGTTGTGTTTATGTTTGGAAGTTAAATCAAAGTTTTTAAAGTATTAGGAGATTTGGGTTAGTTTGAGGACGCTCCAGCTCGGGACACGTGTAGGTTCCGGGTCGGGGTCCTCTCAATTGGTGTTGGGGGTAAGGGTAGGTAGGGGGTGAAGGGTGGCGTAGGGGGTTAGGGGTAGGGTTGGTGTGTGGGGGTAGGGGGTGGGGTGGGATTAGGGGAGTTGTTAAAAAATAATTTTAATGAGTAATTTTTTTTTTAACATGGTAGGGAAAGGTGGAGTGGTTGAGGGTGATAGAAAAGTTGTTAAAAATAATTTTAATATGAGTATTTTTTATGAGGGAGGGTGTATGGTGGTGGTGGGAGTAGGTGGGTGGGGGTCGAGGGGGCGAGGGGGCGAGAGGCAGGAAGTTATTAAAAAAATAATAATACGAGTAATTTTTTTTAACGGGGGTGTAAGTGCTCCAATTTGAGCTTGTTAGAATTTTCGTTAGAAAATTAACGAAAGTTATAACATTTCTAACAATTCCTAACTATCCTAACATTTCTAACAAAGTGAGGGTAAAATGGGCATTGTTATTTAAGGTTAAACCTTAAAAAGAATCTCAAAAAGAAAAACAAAAGAAGAAAACCAAATATAGCAATGCTGGAAACATAAACTGGCTGTCTAATTTGAATTTCAAAAAGAAATATTCTTCTTGTCCAAAGCTGGAGCTGCATTTAATGAACAGTGCACGCTGCCTGGACCTGTCCGCGCGGATGAGATTGTCAATTTCAGAGGGCTATAAATTGAGCCCTCCAGTCACAAAAATAAGAAAGAAGAACACAATTGCACCGAACCTCTGGCGAAATATAGAGAGAAAACAGTGAGAATTCACTTGAATTGTCACCTTTTTCTCTCCAATCTTTCCCAACTCATACTCATCCACTCACTCTCATATTCAAGCCCTAAACACTCATACACTCAAGCCAAACACTCAAGAACACAAGGAAGATTGGTAAACCCTCCTCTTCCTAACCCTAAATCTCATCCATGCATGCATCTTCAAACTACAAAATGTAGTTCTTTCATCTTCTTTCTTTAGATCTAAGAAGATCACCATGGAAGACCATCTCCATGGATGATCTTCTACAAAGATCAACATTATTTTCAAAGCTTTTCTTGCTTACTTGCAAAAATGCACTTTCAAAACCCTAAAAAACCATTTTCAAGCACTAAATCTTGATTTCAAAGGATAAAATTCCCCTTCCCAAGCAAATGAAATGCTTAGTCCTAATGTACCCCAAGGATGGTTTGGTATAGTTGATTCACCACTAAAATGTCTAGTGATCACTAACCAAAACCTAGGGAAATGGGGACAAGCATGGATGCAAAACCCCCCTTAAAACCATATTTTCTTTCTTGAGAAGTTGCTGTCCAGTAGCAATTTTCTCAGACCTCATTCCATGGTCTTAATTTTTGGACACAGATGAACTTGGAATTTGGTGTTGACTACAAAATACTTTTTGTAGCCAACATCCAGAGCTTTCCAGACATATTTTTACCTTATTTTTTGGGTGAGTAAAACTCCTCTTTTCAAATTTTCTTTCAGAGGCTAGTTCATCAGTTTCTGGGAATCCAGATCTCATATCTGAGGTTTCCAGAAGGTTTTGACCCCTCAAATCTTCTCCAAAATGGAAAATTCCTTCTCACAAACTTTATTTTAGGTGTCTAGAACAACTTTCATTCTCTGAGTTTATCCAGATTATGAAGTTTTAAGACCCTTGAATCCCTTTCAAAATCAAAGGTCCACTGCCTTTTTCATTCTGGCAGAAATGGCTCTCAACTTCAAAAGGTCTTTTGAGTACCAAATCTCAATCCAAAAATCTTCCAAAAAATCATGGGATCAGTTTAAAGTCTTAAAAAGATATCCCAATTTTTACTTTTCTGAGTTTCAACTTATTTTGGCCAAAACACACACACACACACACACACACACAAATGATTTTCAGCTTGGAAGACTCGTTTTTACGAGGCGCGTCGGGTGCACACTAACGTCCTTCCCGACGCGTAACATGACCTCCGAACCTAAATCTCTGATCTCGGGCTTTTTTCAAAGTTTTGGCCCTTCAAAATTAAAATGGCGTGGCGACTCCGTTTTTTCCGGTTTTATTTGGTTTTTCAAAGAAACGCAAAAACCGAATTTTTCCCGCGAAATGGCAACATCATCACAGTGGCGACTCCGCTGGGGACTAAGCTTTTTAATAAAAAATGGTATTCGGTATATTGGTGGAAACCACTAAATTTCCCGTTATCGCCTCCTAACACGAGTCGGGGATAAATTGTGGTCTAACAATCCCACGTACCGGTATCACCGTTTTCAAAAAAAAAAAGCTTTTGAGGGTCAAGCTTCCGTCCCGGCTTTGAAAATCATTTTTGTGTGTGTGTTGATTTTTGCACAGTTTTCATGTTGTTTTGGCCGCCTCGGAGAAAGTCAAAATTTTGACTGTCGGAATCATGTCCCTAACTGTTGGAATTTTCGTGCTTACGTGCTTATGTGTTCATAAAATTTTCAAAAAAAAAATTTCAAAAAAAAAAGAAGATTTTTCAAAAAAGAAAAATTTCAAAAAAAAAATCATGCATCATATTTTTAAGACACATAAAAAAATCTCTATTTTACTCAGAAAAAGAATATAGACTGCTTGCACACTACGCGCACGTGACCGTACATTGCACACTACGTCCCTAACCCGGGGAAATCCTTGTCGCGGTCCGTTTGGTCTTATTACGCCTCTCGGATGAGCACAGGACTACCCAAACATCCCATGGAGCCTCGTGTCGACCATGCACTTGTCCGTGACACACTTTGTCCGAGACCCGGTTGGTTTTTAGTCTGGTCTGTGTCATGCCCTGTCCGTGTATAGACCTTTCCTTTCAAGCCTTTGTCGGCATACCGACTCAATATCTTTCGGGTCCCTAATCAGTCGAAGTTCTGCCGGTTTTCCGCCGCAGACTTTGACCAAGATATTGACCGGCGCCTTGACTTCGGCTCTGACTGGCACAAATTATACACTGACTCCCAGCATTGACACTGAGTCATCAAGGATTAATGACTATTCCATGCCTAATTACGGCTTAACTGACGACAAGTCAAGATCAATCGTGGACGCTTATCAGTCCAAATCATGCCGACTTTTTTGTCGAGCCCTCGGACATGATCTTGACTTTCGACGTCAGCTTTGTCCGTAATTTACATCGAATGCTCGTTAAGACTCGATTACCCGCCAGACTTTTAGGATCGTTTCTCTTTCGGTCGGTGGGACCCGCTTGCCCTATAGGACCCTCGCCCGGGGCTGTCCACCCTGGGAGGTCGAAATACAGGTGGAATACGAGGGGCTTATAGACGTAGTGACGGGGCCCACTGATCCAGGAATCAGAGTAGTTTGCGAAAAAGAAGAGCAATCTTTTCCAACCGATTAGGTTAATAAAACATGTTTTAAGTAAACGTGAACAAATAACTGCATGTTGCATGAGCCTAAAGCCCAAACACCTACCCTCCTTCCATTCCCAGACATCTGAACCTTCATGTCCTTTCCCCCGCAGCTCCGCACAAAGCTTGGTTTCGGGCACCGGGTCACCGTTTGATCAGTTGGGAAGAGTCAAGCGCGTCATCAGCTTCGCCATTTGTTCCGACTCCGGGTTTCAGAATGTCTGCATCAGCCGGTAATGATGGGGATAACGTCACTCCGCCTCCCGGGACCCCTCAGACAGAGCAACAGTGGAATCAGTTAGCAGAACAGATGAGGTTACGACAGGAAGCACAGCTAAACAGCCTTATGGAGGCTATTAAGAGTCACGCCGGCCGCCAGCCTCAATCCCGACGGCACCTTCACCGTGGAAGAAGACGAGGATGCCAACCCCACTCTCAGTCGCCCTGATTACACTAGGATGCCGCCACCCACCTCCTATGGTGCCACTACCAGAACCCATGCTCCTCGATTTTCGGGACAGCCAGCTCCCCAACCACAGCCCACCGGATCCATGCAGCCCGACGGCACAAATCAGCGGGGCAAAATCCATGCACGGGATGTCTTCTCATGGTTGGGGCTATCTCGGAATGCCACAGCTGATCGGGATCCTCCTCAGCCGGAACCGATCAATCCGGACCCTCACAGCAACAGCCACATTCGGAATGCCGCCACAACTTGGTTCTGGCCACAGCCAGGAGCCCCTCCTCAGACAGCACCAGTTCACCTGCTCCTCACACAAATCCATTCCTCACTCAGACTTCTATGGGTTACCAAGCCTCCATCCCGGTGTCATCCGAATCACCAGGACCGCAGTACCCCCCGGGTTACACACCTTCACCACAGGCAGCCATGCAATTCAACAATCCGGGACAGCAGCCCGCACTCAAGCCTACTTACGGGCCCCACTCTGGAAATCCAAGTTATCCGGCCACATCGGGGCTGCCCCCACCTACTTTGCCAGTTGAAAATCAACAGCAAGCCGCAAGGTTCTATCCTTTTGCTCAGGCTCCTACTCATGCTCCCCAGGGTAACTCAGCCCAGGACAGGTTTTCACCTACGTCCCCGGATCGGCCGTTCCCTCCACCAGTCTGCCTCCAGTGGTAGCTCCTCTTTCTGGCTCAGCCACTAGCTTGAATGCCATGGTTCCGCCACAAGACCCTCATCTGGCCTGGTTCATGGAACAACACAAGGAAATGAAAGCGCAGATCGCCGAACTGACTGCCAAGAAGTCTGCCTTCCGGCCTACAGACCCGGACTCCATTGTTCCTCTGCCCCACAAATTCGTGATGCCTAATTTGGATCTCTTTGATGGGACTGCATGCCCGAAAACCCATTTGGACACATATACCTTGGCGATGAAAGCCAAAGGATGTACCAATCAGCAGTTGGCTGATTATTTCAGTCTATCTTTGAAGTCCAGCGCCTTGAAGTGGTTCTTCCGCTTGAAACCTGAAGCCAGGGCCACATGGGACCAGATTACCAATGCCTTCACAGAGAAATATAAGGCCAACTTGGAATGGGAAACAAATAGGGTTGACCTACAAACAACAGTGCAGCGTCCTGATGAGAATGTTGGGGACTTCTACAAGCGGTGGAATCTGAAACTCAGTGAAATGGCCATCCCTCCTTCCGAAGAGGAACAACTGGACATCTTCCAGTCATGCTTGAAACCACATCTGAGAGCCTCCCTCAGTCACTTCCCATACTCAGACTTGCGGGCCATGGTTAACTCTGCAGCTAAGTTTGAAAAGGCCTACAAATCGAACCGCCGCTGCACCTGCCTACAGATATCGGGCTCCTCCTGCAAACACTGCCCCTGCTCCTGCCAAAGGCAAAGAGATGATTAACTATGCGGGACAGGAATGTAATAACACGACTCCTTTTGTTCCCAAGAAACCAGCCGAGCCCAGACCGCGGGTCATAAATCTCGAAAACTTTGGAATGCCCCTGAATGACATCTTTAGGGGACTGGTGAAAGAAGGCTTGCTGCGGCCTTTGGAGAATTTCCAACCCAGAAATCCGAATGCTCCCGTGGATACTACAAAGTATTGTGCCTTTCATCAAGCTCACGGACATCCGACCGTTGCCGCTTTACTCTGAAAAAGGCAATTCAGGGGCTAATAGAGCAAGGAAAGTTGGAAGGCCCCGAGGGGCCCAACACAGTCAAAAATCCGCTGCCACGGAACCATAATCAGGTGAATATGATTGAATGCGGAGAATCTTCACACGCCCAGGAAGATGCTGATGAAGGTCCCCAAATACCCGTGGCCAATCTCGTCGAGGATCCTGAATTCGGATTCCCCCTCAGCCTCGAGGATATCGAACGAATCAACCCATCTTGGTCTCATGTCAGAGACTCCTTGCAAGAATACGAGGCCCGCTATTTTTCGGGTGAAGGGAAGGCCGATACCGAAGAACTGGGGCTGTTCCGCTCAGAACATGAAAGAACTATTTATACAAGATGGTTAGAACAGTCAAGAAAGATTGAGCAAGAAAGTTTCCGGCGAGCACCCGTACTGGGGCTTATCAGCAAAGAGGCCGAAGAGCATCTGGAGCTAGTACACTTCTGCAAATTGGCTCTAGGAGAGCCCGAATATGATCCCGAGAACAGCGAAGAATCGGAAGAGGAGGATTCCTTCTATATCCTACCTGGTGTCAAATACGTGCCACCCCCTCTCACTCTTCCCCCGCAATTTCTGGGAGGAGAAGCTGAGTCACAATTGCCACTTCCGGGAATGGGAACATATGACAACTTTTGCGGTTGCACGCACCCATATTCCCCCAACGGGTTTGACCAGCGTTCCCTCTCAGCCGAAATCCCGGTAGTATGGGAAGAAGATTCCGACGACAGCGATGACGATGATGATGACGAGAGTGAAGAGTCAACTGAGGCCCCGGATCCGGAAACAATCTGGAACGATCATGCCGGAAATGAGCCCATGGGAGCCAGGCACAATGGTTGGTTATCAGCAAGCGACGACGAAGAAACTTCGGAAGACGAATATGAGACCGAGGACATGAAGGCCATGAAGTTTCATGGATCTGAGCACGTGGATGTCTTAGAATTCAACACTGCCTACCATGCTTTGGGGAAAGGGTTTTCAGGTGTCCGATCCAGGCTGATAGTCGAAGATCTGATCGAAAGAGGAAAATTAACTCCCATCCGCCCAAATGAAAAGATAACCATGGTTAGATCAAATCCACCCCAGAACAAAGTAACACTCCTTGTCAGGGTTACCCAAGAAGAGGTCACCTTTCCCGAATGTATGTCAGCTTTCAGAGAAGTCCTAGAAACTGGCATGATACCGGATGCGCCTCCCACGCAGAACGCTATAATCATCTCCAACTCTGAGTATTACAGAAGGGAATCAGAATGGCTGCACTATACCGGGGATGAGATCGAAAAGCCGCCGAGTCCCGACAATAGCGACTCTTGTTGCATGATAACTATGAGCAAGGCCGGCCATGAGAGTGAATCAGAGGACGCCCTAGCTCTGTGGGCCATCCAAGGGGCAACAACACAACCCCAAACCCAAAAGCCTGTGACTTGGGAAGCAGTTATAAGGGCCGCCCAGGAAGAAGCCAGTACAGCTCAGCCTCTTACTGTCACTAGACTCCGTCAGAACCAATGGCCAATAGCCAAAAGGGCTCCCCCATTGACCCTAGCAGCATTGAAGAAATCCAGTCAAGAGACGACTGATGAGGAAGTTAATCTGTTGACCCGATCTGGGCAGATTTTCCAAGGAAATCCCAAGGCAGATAAGAAGGCCACAGATCAAGCACCAAAAGAAGATCGCCGCCCCTATGCTAAGACAGCTGAAACTCCAGACCCTGAAAAAGAGGATCCCGTGCTCACCCAGTTGAAGCAAACACAGGCCAACATTTCCCTCTGGTCTCTACTCACTTCGTCTTATCCCCATAAGCTGAAGCTGGAAGAAAGCCTGGCTCGCACTCTCGTGCCTATTGATGCTACTCCCGATGATGTGGTACAGCTGATTGGAAACATCCACTACGGGAACATAATCACTTTCACAGATCTCGACCTCCCTCAATTTGGGGCTGATCATAATGAGCCTCTCTTCATCACAGTCCAGCTGGATGAACGACGCCTCCCTCGGGTCCTGGTTGATAATGGGTCCGGAATGAACATTCTTCCAGCAAAGATCATGAGCTTGCTTGATATCAAGACTACAGACTTGAAGCCTTCTTCTCTCACAGTCAAAGCTTACGACTCAACATCCCGAGCAGTCCTTGGAGTCGCCACTTTAGACCTCTGGTTCGGACAGAAATTGATACCTGTGGAATTCCAGGTTATCGACATCCCGATTACTTTCAATGCCCTGCTGGGAAGACCTTGGCTGCACCAAGTCAAAGGGGTCGCCTCAAGCCTCCACCAGTGTGTGAAATTCGTCTCGAATGGGGATCTGACGACCATTTACGGAGATTTAGTCACTTTAGAGGGCACAGATACGGGCGGAATACCTATTCTGGAAATCAAACATGACGAGGAAGGTCACATGCTAACGGGCTTCACAGTCGAGCCTCCCAAGGCCCAAGTGTGCAACATAGATCTGACGGTCACTCGGGATAAAATCCCACCGGTCTTGAAAATGATGAGAAAAATGAGCTATCTACCTGGCCTCGGTCTGGGGAAGCGCCAACAAGGAACTTTCAAACTCATCGAAGTAAAAGGACAAAATACTCGCCACGGCCTGGGATATGAGGCCTCCCCAGTGGACACTGCAAAGGGAAAAAGATTTGAAGCTGCCACAGGAAAGGTCCCGGCCGACAATCCCAAATCTCTCCCCTTCAGTCCTAATTTGGCTGACTACTTTGTAAAGGGTCCCACACAACCAGGAAACATCACAGAGCCCACTCCTACGGCAGGATGGCTAAAGCTACAGGATAGCCTCAACAAGTTTAGAGGAACCAAGGCTAACCCGGTCCGTAGAATGTTCCTGGACCTACCCAAGATACCTGGGGCTACCACTACCATGAAGAGTGAGTATACCTTCAGAGGCGTGCCTGACCTGGTGGAACAGTTCGAGAAGCTCACAACCACTATTCCTACTGCCCAGGAAGATCCGAAACCTGAATTCGAACTGACAGTGCCAAAAGCTAAGGCCACGGAATTTCCCTCAGATGATTGGGATGGTCTGGTTATGCAGCAATTGTTCGAAGAAGAAGTCCAGGTGCCAGACCTGATTGATCTCGGCTCGGTCCAAGAGATGATAGCAGCAATTGAGAAAGGAAAACAAAAACAGCACAGTTCCCGAGTCATGAGGCCACCAATAGCGATGCCGCTAAAGAATTGGGAAACTCTCTCAGGCCCATCCGCGACCAAGGAGGAAATGATCACCAAGCTTGGATTGGTCCCCCGTCCCTTTGTGTCAATCTAGGACAAGTCCTCCCAGTCTCTTTGTTAAGATCGAGTCTCTAGGGTCGTCCGACGGCCTTACGCCTGAAGACTACGAGTCTGTAGCAAGCGCTGTATTCCCTTTCGTTTTCAATGAAATGACGAACCTTTCTGAGTATCCCTTGATTGCCACTTTAACTAATGATGAATTAATTAATAAAAATTTTTTAATAATAATTCATTAGATAAAGAAGCAGACACATTAAACGAAAAAAAAAAAATCAAACAACAAAAAAAAATCTTTAAGCAGGTTGTCCGGAAAGAGGAAAATCGAGCCCAAGCTGCCGAAGAGATTTTGACGAGTGTGAATTTGGGAACTGCGGAAGAGCCTAAAGAGACGCAGATTGGTGATTTCTTCGAAGGAATCGAAAAGGATGCTCTGCAAAGTCCTACAAAATCCTCAATTCAAAGAAAGTTGCCCTCTTCATCAAAGAAAACATCATGTGCAGATACATTTCAGATAATGGATCCCACTTCGAAGGGGAATGTGACAGGTTGCTGGCAGAATTCCGAATAACCCGTCACAAGTCATCTCCCTACAGGCCCCAAACCAACGGAGCCGTCGAAGCAGCAAACAAGACTCTGGAAAATATCATCCGGAAAATGGCTGTCCAAGGCAGAGATTGGCCCGAGAAGTTACACCTGGCACTCTGGGGCTACAGAACATCAGTCAGAACGGCAACTGGGGAAACACCTTTTGCCCTCACATACGGAATGGAAGCCGTACTCCCAATCGAGCTGGAAATCCCCTCGCTCCGTATACTGCTGGAAAGCCAGATCAACGAGGTCGAATGGCTCCAGAGTCGCCATGATGAATTGGCCCTACTAGACGAACGCCGATTGAAGGCCATGGAACACATCCGGGCCTACCAAGGAAGAATGGCCAGAGCCTTCGACAAGAAAGTAAAGCATCGTGAGATCCGAGAAGGTGATCTCGCTCTAAAAGAAAAGCCCCAGCCCGTATCAACCCTCTCGGCAAATGGGAGCCTGCATGGGTCGGGCCATATGCCGTCCAGAAGATCTTCTCGGAGGAGCCATGCAACTCGCAGACCTCGACGGGAATCCCTTTGTACACCCAGTGAATGGTGACAAGCCGCGAGATACTACGCGTAAAAAAAAAAACAAAAAAACAAAAAAAAAAAAAAAAAAAAAACAAACAAAAAAAAAAGAAACACACAAAAAAAAACAACAACAAAAAAAAAGAGAGTGCTAAAAAGAGTAATACCCAACTAGGTTAGAAACCCGAAAAGGGCGGCCTAGGTAAAAAACAGGGTTGCACCAAAAAAAACAACAACAAAAAAAACAACAAAAAAAAGAGTGCTAAAAGAGTAATACCCAACTAGGTTAGAAACCCGAAAAGGGCGGCCTAGGTAAAAAACAGGGTTGCACCAAAAAAAAAAAACAACAACAAAAAAACAAAAAAAAAACAAAAAAAGAGAGTTCACCAGGTTGAACTACGAAGACCTGAGCTCCTCAAAATGAGGGGAACGTAGGCAGCCGGAAACGGTTCGGTCTAAAGCACAAATAAAAGCCATACTTTGGCATCAATACAATTGGTCAGACCATGAAAGCGTCTCAAAAAACTCTAAAGCAATTCAAATATTCATTACAAGTTAAAAGCTCTTTGATGAGTCTAAGCCCGATTCATTCCTACAACTGGCAACCTGCTAAGATACATAATCAAACTAATGTGTCTGTCATGGCAAGAAAGGGATACTTGGAAACCTCAGAGTCACTCCAAGCCACTCGTACTGGCCTCTCCCTTCTTCTTCCCCCTCCGAGTCTTTCTCTTCTGAACCGGAAAAATGTCGGTATTCCTCCTACCAAGCTCTGGTATAGGAACAGGGTCTATCAAACCGGCCTCTGTCAGGGCCTTAGTAGCCCTAGCGTCATCCCTCATCTCCTGTAACCTAGCTGGTAACATAGGAGCCCTCCTCTCCTGTCTCTTGACGTAAGCCTCATAATCAGTCACAGCGTCTCCGCTCCTGTCATGAGGATTGGCCCTCGCCTCGGCCCTCCTCCTCTCAGAAACAGTCAGGTCCTCCGCACCCATAATGGCCTCACGCCGCCTCAAAATAGCCACCTGAGTCTCTCCCAGATGCCTCTCATACCAATCCAGGTACCAAGTGGTCAGGAACACCGGTCTCGGACGCCTGAGAATAACCCGAGGAGGAAAGGCATCATACCTCCATGCTCGGGAAAGAAATGGAAACACCGAGGGATCATCCATGGAAACAGGAGCCACCACCCTGGTGGCTACATCATCAAAGCCCTCCAAAGGAACCTGCTCCAAGCCAAACTGCCTAAGGACCAGAGCCGGAATGTAGAAACTGGACTGAGAAAGCCCCGGAAGCATAACCACATGGGACCCGTCCTGAAGCACTCTGCGAGTCTCCACCCGCCAATGAGGCACCAACCATCTGATATCTTCAGTCTGGCGACCCGCCATCCAACGCTCCCACGAGCCCTGATCATCAAAATCTACATCAACACCTCTCCTGGCAAAAGTCCAAGGCCTGATCATATCAGAGGTTTCCCGAAGAACCCCCAAACGCTCCATCAGCCACAGGGTCAAGAGAAACGGGCTGCCCCCGTGCATGTACCGCCGTCCGGTAGCTAATCTGTCGAGAGCATGAAAAGTCTCCCCAAGAATCAAAGGAACGACATCTCTGCCCAGGCGACAGTGAACGACAACATCCAGCAGAGACCGATGGCAGATCCCAAAGGAATAGACCATGAACAGGGTGCCAAACATACAAAGTGCAAAGGCATCCCAATAGGCATCATCCACCAAGCCTAGGCCCCTAAATCTGTCGGGAAGACCGGAAATATCGAAATGATCGGGACCGCGGATCATACCTTGCGCTTCCTCCGGGGAAAGATGAAGGAGGACGCACAATCTGTCAACAAAAGAAGCCCCTCCGGGCAAAGGGACCGCTATCTCTTCCACCTCCGGACCTCCAAGCAAGGCCCGAAATTCTTCGACAGTCGGAACAATCTCGTTGAAGGAAAGGCAAAAGACATGCCTTCTAGTATCCCAAAACGAAGAAGAAGCTCTTAAGAGGTCATAATCCGGAACCAATTCTTTGAGAGACCACAAGCACCTCACCTTGTACCGTTCTTCAAAGAAAGACCTTCTCTCATGCATAATTTCCCGGGACCAATCCTTGAACTTGTTGAAAAATGACATTTGGGATTCTTGGGATAACTTTGAGGGAGCTTTTCTAAGGTTTTCCATGGTTTTTTCTCTCTTCCTCCCCGAAAATGGCTGTTTGGACTGGAGGTTGAAGAAGATATTTGAATTTGAAATAAAGCAAAGCCAGATTTAAAGCAAAATCAAAGGACAGTGTCAGACGCAGGTCCCCTCCGCGCGGACATGTTTGTTTTCATCAGAAAAATCTGCAACAGTTCCAAGCTGCTACACCAAAAGAGGAATATTCTGTCCCGGTTGCTCGAAACCAGTGCAAAAAAAAAAACCTCCCCAAACCAGTCCAAACACTAACACCCTTGCAAAAAAAAAACAAGGCTCATGCAACATTGCATTCACACTGCATTACATAATAATCCTAAATAATTACATTCCAAAAAAAAAAGCATTAATAATCCTAAATTATTACAAAAAATGTGCATCTGTCTAAACAAGTACAATCTCAAAAAAAAAATCCCAAAAGATAATCAATCAGAATCCCCAGCGCCTGACGTCTGTCCCCGGTCCCTCTTGCGGCTCGGGCCCGCCTCGTCAGGAGCCCTGAAAGTCTCGGGCTCAGAATCGTCCTCATCTCCAGAAAGAGGCTCGTCGGGACCAACCGGCACACTCTGATAGGGTAAACCCAGATCCCTGAAGAAATCGAATCCGAAGGTGAAGGCGTCCGACTCCTGAACATACGGAGACGACCCACCATGCCGCCAGACGTGTCCCTGCCCGTACGGATCCCCAAGAATGACGTGATCCGAAGGCAGTGCCGCGCGGTGATCAATGAGAGGAGAAAGAGGGGTCTCGGAAGAAGTCTCCGAGGGAATAGGAGAAGCCTCCCGTCGGACAGGTGCCGGCCGTGGTCTCCTCGCCCTAGCCTGAGGTGCCCCGCAAGCAACCATCCTCCGTATGAATCTCTTAGCCCCGATCACTTGCTTCGTCAGCTTCTCGACGACCACCTCCGAAAACTGCACAAAAGCAAAAGCGTCAAAAAAAAAAGAGGTGATGCTAAAGATGATGAAACAAAGGAAAGAAAAGAAGGGGAAAAGGTGAAACCATACCTTCATACCCGGACGAGGCCGGAAAGCTCGTGGAAGTCGCTCGGGCTGAGGGATCTGCACCCTCAATCGGACCCCGTCCTGGATATAGGAAAAATCCGTCCGAGGGTACCGCGGGATCCCAAGCCCCTCCCTATCCAAAACCTGAGGCATCCTCAGCCTCCTCAAGACGAACGTCGCATACGGCTCAATCGCCACGAAATCCGAGAAGTGCTGGCCGGCTCTGTAATCATCCCAGGTCACGGACCGATCACTCGGGTGCATCATATCAGCAGGAGGCTCCACCGGTGTCAACAATGGCGAATTCACGCCATGCTGACGCGTCACCCTCTCTCCCAGATAGTAGACGTCGCAAGTCAGGCCCCTCAAAATCCTCCGCTGCACTGTCCAGATCTCAGCGCCCTTCAGCTGCGCTACCTCAAAGCGATCCCAGGGGAAGAATATCATCCCCTCATCTGTCTCGGCCTCCGTCAAAGGAAGGCAATCCGCGTACCTGAGAGTCGTACGCCCCCTGGAGCTTATCTTTTCCCGGGCATGCTTGGACCAAGACTGCATGGCCGGATACGCCCCGACGTACGCCTCAGGCTGCCTCCACACCGTGACGTGGAAGAACTCCAGCGCCCATACCTGCCAAAGGCAAAGATCGAATCAATCCAAGTGCAAAAAAAAAGAAGTGCGTGCTCAAAGGAAAGAGGGAAAGCAAAAAGAGAGCTTATACCTCCAGAGCAAACTCGAAGCAGTACAAGGAGCTCACAGCCTTCCGGCTGTATCTATCAAGAGCGAAGTACAGCTCAGCCAGCCCGGCCTCCCCCCAGGAAATATCTCCAACCGTCTCCATGTCCTCCAAGGACCTCAGCAAGGCAAAGACCGCCGTCCCCTCAGCATGACCAAAGAGCGTGCTCGAGAAAGTAAACCACAGGAAGGACCTAGCAATCTGCTCGGCGCTAAACCTATCCTCCCCAGCCTCGTAACTCGCGATGGTCTCCACAATCTTACCGTAGACCACGGCATACTCCATCCCCATCCCCTTTTTGGGAATAGGGGAAAATCCAAGAAGATCCTGCAGGTCCGCGTCACTGTAGCCATCTCTCCACTCGATGCTGCGTCCATTAAAGGACAGACCCGTGATCGCAGCATAGTCAGAAGGCGTAACAGTCGCCTCGCCCCAGAAGAAGTGGAATGTGTGGGTCGCATCCCACCAATGCTGCGCTAGAGCGAACATCAAGCCCTTGCTCTTAGGGAACTTGACCAGTCCCCTCAAGCACTCGACGAACTCCCAGAGCCCCGTCTCAACAACAATCTGTCTCGGACTCGACAAAGCTCCTCGGCCCGCATTCGGAAGCCGGTCCCACAAGTCAATCACAGACTCCACCGATCCTCGAGTCTTCATTTTGTTCAGCTGCTCCGTCACAAAACGGTGTCCGCCCTGTAAAAAAAAAGGGGAGAGAGAAAATGTCAAAAAGATTGCATTTGCATTTACATTAAAAAAAAAAAAATTCGACAGCATAACAGCATACAATGAGCATAGCCCCATTTTTCTCGCATGAAATAAAACAATTTTCAGCAAGTCCCAATGCATTCATCAAAAAAAAAAAAAGGATGCATTCCTACGGAAGTAAAAACTCCGTCCCATTTTCAACAAAAAAAATGCATACATGCATATCATCCATCTTACATGCAACGGGAGGAAAAATCCGTCCCACTTTTCAAAAAAAAAAATCCTAAACATACATACATCTCATATTGGCAAAATGCCCATTCTTTCCAAACAAAATGCATGCATTGCATCATCATTCATCAATATCAAAATTCAATCATCATCAAGAACATGCAATATTCAAAAAAAAATTACAATTCTTCGAATTTTCACATACAATTTTCGGATACAAAAAAAAATGTGGCGAAAATGCCAATTCTTTTCCCAAGCAAAATGCACATTTTTGGGACACTCACAAATTCATTGCAACATTGCATATCATCAATATCAATATTCAATTTCAAAAAAAAAAACCAATCATAATTCTCGAATTTTCACATGCAATTTCGGATAAAAAAAAAATGGCAAAAATGCCAATTCTTTTTCCCAAGCAAAATGCACATTTTGGGTTACTCATTACAACATGCAAAGCATCAAAATCAAGATTCAAAGCCAAGAACATCAATCATTCGAATTTTCAAAAAAAAAAATCAAAAATCACCTAAAATTTTCAAACAAGAAATCAACAAAGGGATCAAAGGGTTTCAAAGTATACCGTTCGGAGATGCGGATCCGAAGCCCAATGTTGCCAAGCATCGGGATAATGCTCCTCCGTAACCGATTGCGAGAGGTTGTAATGCCTCCTCATCCGGACGAGCTCCAATCGCCTCTCCGCTATGGGACCACGTCCTTGGCCTTGAAAAGCGCCTTCCCCGTGTTCCATTGCTTGAAAAATTGAAGAAAACGGACGAATTTTGAAGCTTCTAGGGCCAAAAATGGCATTCTCCTCGTTTCTGTCTCCCTCTCTCTCGGCAATTCAAAAATTGGAGGAAGAAGAAGGGCGTTGGCCCCATTAATACCCCTGACTTTCCATTCCTGCCCGCGCGGATGAGATTGTCAGGGTCAAAATGACCCTTTTGCCCTTTAAAATTTCAGGACTCTGCAATTCAGTCCCCAACTTGACAGAGTTAACCAAAGATAACCAAAGTCAGCCCCTTGTCAAAAAAAAAAAATCCTCCCTGAGTCCAAACGTAAGACCGAGTGCCCCGAGAAAGATAACGAGATCCCGTATCTTTCATCAAAATTGCCGGCGAGTCAAACGTAAGACCGAGTGCCTCGAGAAAGATAACGAGATCCCGTATCTTTCATCAAAATTACCCCGAGTCAAACGTAAGACCAGGTGCCCGAGAAAGATAACGAGATCCCGTATCTTTCATCAAAACCTTCCCCGACAGTCAAACATAAGACCGAGTGCCCCGAGAAAGATAACGGATCCCGTATCTTTCATCAAAAGTACCCGGCAGCCAAACGTAAGACCGAGTGCCCCGAGAAAGATAACGAGATCCCGTATCTTTCATCAAAATTGCCCTCGGCAGTCAAACGTAAGACCGAGTGCCCCGAGAAAGATAACGAGATCCCGTATCTTTCATCAAAATTGCCGGCGATCAAACGTAAGACCGAGTGCCCCGAGAAAGATAACGAGATCCCGTATCTTTCATCAAAATTACCCCGTCAAACGTAAGACCGAGTGCCCCGAGAAAGATAACGAGATCCCGTATCTTTCATCAAAATTGCCCCCGGCAGTCAAACGTAAGACCGAGTGCCCCGAGAAAGATAACGAGATCCCGTATCTTTCATCAAAATCTTCCCCGGCAGTCAAACGTAAGACCGAGTGCCCCGAGAAAGATAACAAGATCCCGTGTCTTTCCTCAAAATTATCCTGAGCCAAACGTAAGACCGAGTGCCCTGAGAAAGATAACGAGATCCCGTATCTTTCATCAAAATTACCCCTGAGCCAAACGTAAGACCGAGTGCCCGAGAAAGATAACGAGATCCCGTATCTTTCATCAAAATTACCCTGAGCCAAACGTAAGACCGAGTGCCCCGAGGAAGATAACGAGATCCCGTATCTTTCATCAAAATTACCCCGGCAGTCAAACGTAAGACCGAGTGCCCCGAGAAAGATAACGAGATCCCGTATCTTTCATCAAAATTGCCCCCGGCAGTAAAACGTAAGACCGAGTGCCTCGAGAAAGATAACGAGATCCCGTATCTTTCATCAAAATCCTTCCCTAAGCGGTAAAACGTAAGACCGAGTGCCTCGAGAAAGATAACGAGATCCCGTATCTTTCATCAAAATTACCCCGTGCGATCAAACGTAAGACCGAGTGCCCCGAGAAAGATAACGAGATCCCGTATCTTTCATCAAAATCCTTCCCCGGCAGTCAAACGTAAGACCGAGTGCCCTGAGAAAGATAACGAGATCCCGTATCTTTCATCAAAATTGCCCCCGGCAGTCAAACGTAAGACCGAGTGCCCCGAGAAAGATAACGGATCCCGTATCTTTCATCAAAATCATCCCCGGCAGTCAAACGTAAGACCGATTTCCCAGACGAATACGTCTGATTTTCCCCAGCAAAGGCTAACGAAATCCCCAGCAAAGTTAACGGAATCCCAAAAGCCAACGAAATCTCGAGTAGTACTCGAACTACGAAAGGGCTTGATTCCCACTAGGGATACGTAGGTAGCCTATCATTAGGTCCAGCCCCTCGACCAAAACGGTCACCCTCTCCTTCGGCAGCAGACGAAGTCCACCGAAAGGCCATTCCAAATTAAGGACCGAGGCACCTAAAAAGCCATCTCCAAGGTCTGAGGCACCTAAAAAGCCATCTTCAAGGTTCGAGGCACCTAAAACGCCATCTCCAAGGTCCGAGGCACCTAAAAAGCCATCTCCAAGGTCCGAGGCACCTAAAAAGCCATCTCCAAGGTCCGAGGCACCTAAAAAGCCATCTTCAAGGTTCGAGGCACCTAAAACGCCATCTCCAAGGTCCGAGGCACCTAAAAAGCCATCTCCAGGGTCCGAGGCACCTAAAACGCCATCATCAAGGTCCGAGGCACCTAAAACGCCATCTTCAAGGTTCGAGGCACCTAAGACGCTATCGCTAGAAAGCGATAAATCGCAATCATCCCCAGCAGAGACCGAAAATGGTCATTCCTATCCCCAGCAGAGCGGATAGCCATCAGACCGAAAATGGTCATTCCTATCCCCAGCAGAGCGGATAGCCATCAGACCAAAAATGGTCATCTCTTATCCCCAGCAGAGTTTCTTTCCAGTAACCGACTGTAGAACTCGCTCATCAGGTTCGAGGCACCTAAAACGCCATCATCTCCAGGGTCAAAGACCCGAACTACGACTGGCTTGATTCCCACCCGGGATACGTAGGTAGCCTATCGCTAGGTTCAGCCACCCGATCACTCGATCATCCTGCCAAATATGGAGCCTTACTCTTATCGACGACCCCGCTTCCTTCGAAAGCGCCGTCGCCGAGGGGCTACTGTAAGTGCTCCAATTTGAGCTTGTTAGAATTTTCGTTAGAAAATTAACGAAAGTTATAACATTTCTAACAATTCCTAACTATCCTAACATTTCTAACAAAGTGAGGGTAAAATGGGCATTGTTATTTAAGGTTAAACCTTAAAAAGAATCTCAAAAAGAAAAACAAAAGAAGAAAACCAAATATAGCAATGATGGAAACATAAACTGGCTGTCTAATTTGAATTTCAAAAAGAAATATTCTTCTTGTCCAAAGTTGGAGCCGCATTTAATGAACGATTACCGCCTGGACCTGTCCGCGCGGATGAGATTGTCAATTTTAGAGGGCTATAAATTGAGCCCTCCAGTCACAAAAATAAGAAAGAAGAACACAATTGCACCGAACCTCTGGCGAAATATAGAGAGAAAACAGTGAGAATTCACTTGAATTGTCACCTTTTTCTCTCCAATCTTTCCCAACTCATACTCATCCACTCACTCTCATATTCAAGCCCTAAACACTCATACACTCAAGCCAAACACTCAAGAACACAAGGAAGATTGGTAAACCCTCCTCTTCCTAACCCTAAATCTCATCCATGCATGCATCTTCAAACTACAAAATGTAGTTCTTTCATCTTCTTTCTTTAGATCTAAGAAGATCACCATGGAAGACCATCTCCATGGATGATCTTCTACAAAGATCAACATTATTTTCAAAGCTTTTCTTGCTTACTTGCAAAAATGCACTTTCAAAACCCTAAAAAACCATTTTCAAGCACTAAATCTTGATTTCAAAGGATAAAATTCCCCTTCCCAAGCAAATGAAATGCTTAGTCCTAATGTACCCCAAGGATGGTTTGGTATAGTTGATTCACCACTAAAATGTCTAGTGATCACTAACAAAAACCTAGGGAAATGGGGACAAGCATGGATGCAAAACCCCCCTTAAAACCATATTTTCTTTCTTGAGAAGTTGCTGTCCAGTAGCAATTTTCTCAGACCTCAGTCCATGGTCTTAATTTTTGGACACAGATGAACTTGGAATTTGGTGTTGACTACAAAATACTTTTTGTAGCCAACATCCATAGCTTTCCAGACATATTTTTACCTTATTTTTTGGGTGAGTAAAACTCCTCTTTTCAAATTTTCTTTCAGAGTCTAGTTCATCAGTTTCTGGGAATCCAGATCTCATATCTGAGGTTTCCAGAAGGTTTTGACCCCTCAAATCTTCTCCAAAATGGAAAATTCCTTCGCACAAACTTTATTTTAGGTGTCTAGAACAACTTTCATTCTCTGAGTTTATCCAGATTATGAAGTTTTAAGACCCTTGAATCCCTTTCAAAATCAAAGGTCCACTGCCTTTTTCATTCTGGCAGAAATGGCTCTCAACTTCAAAAGGTCTTTTGAGTACCAAATCTCAATCCAAAAATCTTCCAAAAAATCATGGGATCAGTTTAAAGTCTTAAAAAGATATCCCAATTTTTACTTTTCTGAGTTTCAACTTATTTTGGCCAAAACACACACGCACACACACACACACACAAATGATTTTCAGCTTGGAAGACTCGTTTTACGAGGCGCGTCGGGTGCACACTAACGTCCTTCCCGACGCGTAACATGACCTCCGAACCTAAATCTCTGATCTCGGGCTTTTTTCAAAGTTTTGGCCCTTCAAAATTAAAATGGCGTGGCGACTCCGTTTTTTTCGGTTTTATTTGGTTTTTCAAAGAAACGCAAAAACCGAATTTTTCCCGCGAAATGGCAACATCATCACAGGGGGCAGGGGAGGGAGGGGAGAGTTGTTAAAAAATTATTCTAATATGAGTAAAAATTTTGGCACGGGGTGGGGTGTGAGTGGGTGGGGGTTGGGGAGGGCAAGAAAGTTGTTAAAAAATAATTTTAATATGAGTAATTTTGTTTGCAAGGGTGGGTGGGGCGGGGCGGGGCAGGTGGAGCGATGGTGGAGTTTTTAAGAGATAATAGTGAGTATTTTTTAAGGGGGGGGGAGTGGGTGGGTGGGGACGGGAGGTTTGGGTGTTGGTTGGGTTAGGTGGTTCGATAGTCTTTAGCGGTAAAGGTGGGGTTGGGAAAGGTGGTGGTGTAAGGGTGTTAAAAGGCAATTTTCGGAAAATATTTTGAGAATGAGAAAATCAAAAGTCATTTTTCATAGGAGACAAGTCTATTTTTTACTGATCGAATTTTTTTCCGTTGACTTTATTTCTCGAAAGTGCAAGAAAATTAGAAAGATATACCAAATGTCTTTGCAATAGACTAAAGTTAAAAAGTAATGCTAGAAGTAGAAAATAATTTAGAAGATTTTGGAAACAAAATGAGTTGATTGTCTTTGATTCAATACTTATTTAATAAATACTCCCTCCGTCCCACCCATCTTAAGAAAAGTTTCTATTTTGGGCGTCCCGCTTATCTTAAGAAATCCCAAAATAGAAAGTTTTTATTAATTTTATACTCTTCCTACCCCACTCATTCTCTCTCCTACTTTACTTTTATACTCACAACATTCTCTCTCCTAACTATTCATCCCACTCATTCTCTCTCCTATTTAATTTTTCACACTCACAACACTTCTTCCACTCATTCTCTCTCCTAATACTATAATAATATTCCTTAATTCCCGTGCCATTTTACTTTTTCTTAAGATCTCCGGGACGGAGGGAGTAGTTGAGTGAGCCTACAATCACAATATCTAATCACACAATCACCAATTCAAAGTTACTTCTGATTTTAGGGTCCGGCGACTATCAAAATAATTCGTCTTCATTCATATAAAAAGCCAAGGCTGCGTATCGGCGACAGTGACGAAAGGGTTTTTGTTTCTCGGGGTGGTTTTCCTGTTGGGTTTTATGGGTCCATGCGCAGCGGAATTAAGCATAAAATTAACACAAAACCCAAGCCCTAAGATCCGTTCTATACAATTAAATTGAATAGCTATGAGATAGAATTTACCAACCTAAATTGCTTTCCGGTCTTGAGCTATCGAACGGATAATTATTTGATTCGTAATCACAAACTTTTGATCTTCAAATCTTTGAATCTTCAACTCCTTTGGATCTTCAGATTTGAACTCTAGGTCTTTGATTTGTTTGAACAAAATTAAGACCCTCTTTTGGTAATCCACACAAATATGAATGTCGAGAACGATTCTCGGGTTGGGAATTGCTAGATTCCTAAAACTTATGGAAGAATATTGAGAGGACTTTTGATTGTGAATTTCTATTGAAAAATTCGGCTAGAGAATTAGGTCTGACAGACCCCTTGTATTTATACTACAATAGTAAGAATACGTCTCCTAATCGTATTAGGAGAGACAGGCTGTCAAACCGCGTACGGGCTTATTATGTCGCGCGGTATATTAAGCCATTGGCTTAATATGTCGCGTGACATATGTAGCCAGATACTGAGACTCTCAATCATTCTTCCTCCGGTTCAACCATTTCATTCTATTTGTGTGTGACCCAATAGGATTGTATTATGTTGGCAATGAGTCCGATCATATCGATCCTCATAAGACATAAGCGGACTCTAGCAAGCCATTATGTCTACCCAAATAACACAACGTAAGAGTTCACGTTTCCAATGGTACACTTCCATTTCTCCCTTTGTCTCACGATGTTATATTGAACACAAGTCATGGTCCACGTCAACTTGTATTTGTTCAATGCTTTCTCGATCTTGAGTATAATGATAGTCCAATCATATTGGGGTGTGGCCACACGCTTTCATCATTATCACTCATCGAGGGGCCCAAGCAAAACATCTCTCTTCCGAGGGACAAATTCCATCTTGACTTATCATCCTTCCCATCATGAATTCGATCATGCCAAAGATAGCCTTTATAGATATCGTGTTAAGATACTGTTTGACTAAAATTAAACATAACTTTCATCATATGTAAGGTCATGATAATCTTAGGTCTAGGGACTAAATGAAGTGACCATATGAGATTTAATTATGATATTTGACCATGACATAAATCTCATACGGGTCAAGTCCAGTCACTTGTTCTCTAACAAGTACCCATAATTTCAATGTGCATCTCTATGCATATAATCATCATATGATTATCCATTGACAATTATACTAATTATTCTCTTAATAATTAGGGACGGAGATTATTACAATAAATATGCAAACTATATAATAATCAAATAATAAACATAAACGATAAAGATGATACATAACGGTTTTTAGTTAAACATAACTAAAGCCTAGGGCATTACACCAACAGTCTCCCACTTGCACTAGGCTCCATTTATGTATCGAATACTCATGGATCTAACATGCCCACCATGCTTCTGCCTATGCGAGGGTCTTTGTAAGTGAATCCCTTATGTCATCATCGGTTGATATTTTGTATATCTTAACGTCTTCTCATTCTTTATGAATTCCTCGAAGAACGTCTAAGTGAGTGTTTGGATCACCGTTGTGATTTTGGTTCCATTGTTAGCACAAATGACACCATAATTATCACAACAAAGTTCCACGGATTAGTGATACTTGGAAAAACACTTGGAGTGTTTCCAAAACACTAAATGAACTTTTGATCCAAACTGCCTCTTTCAGCTACATCGTATGTTGCTAAAATATGGCCTTAGTAGTAGAATCGGCTACAATTTCTGCTTGGAACTCTTTCAATCAAAATTGCACCTCTAATAAGCATAAACACAAATCCTAATTGCGATTTTAAAATAACTTTGTTAGTTTGGAAGCTAGCACCTATGTAACCCTTACAACAAGATTAACTTCCAATCTTTCAAATTCCAAGAACGTATCCTTAGTTCTTCTTAAGTACTTAAGGATCATCTTGACTGCCATCCAATGGTTCTCATCACAGGATCAGATTGGTATCGACTCATCATGCTTAGAGCATATGAGATGCCGGGTCTAGTACAAATCATGGCATACATGACAGATCCAAATGCCGAAGCATATGGAACTTCATTCATTTCCCTTTTGCTCATCAGTTATCATAAGACAATGAATATTGCTAAGAGAAATACCATGACCCATTGACAAGCTACTCTTCTTAGACTCTTCTAAGAATCTTGTCAATGTGAACACTTTGACTCAAACCAATTTATCCTTCTAGATCCATCTCTATAGATCTTGATGCCAAGGATGTAAGCGGCTTCACCCATATCTTTCATTGATAAACCTTTCCTTGACCAAGACTTAACAGTCTTAAGTGTCGGAACTTGTTTTTCCAATGAGTAAGATATCATTGTAATAAACAATAGAAATAATACCATGCTCCCACTGAATTTCATGCATACACAAGGTTCATCTTCGTACTTGATAAAGTCAAACTCTTTGACCAATTCATCAAAATGAAGATTCCAATTCCTTTAAGCTTGCTTCAACCCATCTCATGGATCTTTGCAACATGCATACTCTATTAGAGTTTCTTGAATCGTCAAACTATTCGGGTTGTATACTATACACATCCTTAATAATCTTTCCATTTAAAGAAAGTCGTTTGACATCCATTTGTCATATCACATAGTCACAATATGGGATAATGGCAATTGAAAATCTAACAGACTTCGACATTGTAACTGGCGAAAAAGGTTTCAACATAGTCAATACTATGAATTTGCCTAAATCCCTTTGTTACAATCCTTAGTCATGAAAGTATACATCTTCACATCCATGTTGGTCTTGAAGACCTACTTGCACCCTTTAGTTTTTACACTTTTAGGTAGCTCAATCAAGTTTCCAAACTTGATTGTCAAACATGGATTGTAATTCGGATTCCATGGTTCCTAACCATTTATCCAAATTAGGAGAGGACATCGCTTCTTGATAGAAAGTAGGATCTTCATTCTTAATGACTTCCACTTCATCACTTTCCGCAACGAGAAATCACTATTCCTTGAGTTCGGATCGTGACCTATCCAATCTACGATGGACTTGTGCATCTTGAACCGGTTCCACAACTCCTTTGTGAACTTGGTTCTGTCTCTACTCTTGGATCCATGTCATTTTCAGGTTCTTGAACTCTCTTCAAGATTAATTTTACTCCCACTAGATTCTTTATTGAGAAACTATTTCTCAAGAAACAAATCGTGTAGAGCAACAAACATTTTGTTCTCTTTGCGGTTGTAAGATTAATTTCCAAAAATGACCTCGTCAAATTTGGTGCTAACTTATAAGAGACAAGTCTCTTTATATAAGACTCGCAACCCCAAATTTTCATGAAAGACAGACTAAGTTTTCTTCCATGCCACATCTCATGTGGGGCCATAGGAACCGATTTAGTAGGGACTCGATTCAGTGTAACCGCATTATTTCTAATGCATATCCTCAAAAGGAAATAGGAAATAGGAAAATTGACACATCATCGAACGAACCATGTCCTACAAGGTTCACTTCCTCCTATAGACACACCATACAATGTGATGTTCCGGGTGGAGTCAACTTTGAAACGATTTCATAGTTTTGAGATGATTGTCAAACTCTTGGCTCAAATATTTACCACCTCGATCTAATCGAAGTACTTAATAGTTTTGCCAAGTTTGTTTTGCACTTCATCTTGAAATGTTCGAAACATCTCAAACGATTCACCTTTGGACTTCATCAGATAGACATAGTCATATCTAGATAAGTCTTTAGTGAAATGTGATGAAATACCGAAGTCTTCCCCTAGCAATGCTACTTAACAGTCCACATACTTCTCATGTATAATGACCAATAAGTCACTAGCCCTCCCACTACTCTTAGTGTAGGGTGGTCTGGTCGATAATCCCAATAAATAAGATCCACATTCCTCAAATGATTTATGGTCATATGAGTCTAGAAGTCCATGTTAATGGAGTTTAGATATATGTTTCTTATTTATTTGACCAAGCCGGCAATGCCATATGAACGCGTTGTTCATATTGTTTGGTTCAGAATTCCCATTTATATTTTAGATATCTTCAATATTATTTTGTATCTCATCTTCAAGGATATGAAGACCATTCAATGACATATGCAATACAATAAGGCATATCATTAAATGAATATAAAACTTCTTATTGAAAATAAGAAAATTATATCCTTCATCATCCATTTAAGAAACGAAAATAATACTCCTACTCAAATTCGGAACGTAGTCATACTTATTCAAAACAAGTACTACTTCACAAGGCAAAGTGACTTCATAAGTCCCTTATGGCTAATGTTGCAACTCTTGCTCCATTCCCATGCATAGGTTTAATTTACCTTATTTGAGTGGCTTTCTATTCTTTGTTCCTTGCACATTTAAACAAATGTGGGATCCAATCCGGTATCATATACCCAAGAACAAGAAGTCGAAAGGAAAATATCTATCATATAGATATTTGAAGTAGTAGCAATCATATTGCCCTTCTTCACCTTTTAGGCCTTCCTAATAAGCCTTGCAACTTTGCTTCCAATGACAATCTTATTGCAATGATAGCAAAATGCATCCTTTTGAGACACTTTGGGTTTAGCCTCTTTGGCTTTGACAACATTTGTCCTAGGTTTAGCAACTTTTGCTTTACCTTCTTTTCCTTCCTTTATGAACCCTTTTATTGTGTCAACCATTAACACAATTTGCGGATTGCTCCTTCTTTCATCATATGAATTGAGAGCCTTCACCACAACATATATCTTTTGCCTAGTTCGCATTTGGAACATTTCCTTTATGCGGTGTGCTAGAACAAAAGAATAGTTATCATGTGCTCAAGGTTCTTCATAAGAGCCTTTAAACATGGTGGCAAATACAAGGCAAGCAATATTGTCAGAATCATCAATATGTTTCTAATGTTGCTTCCTTATTTGCCCTTTGCAACATTTGCAATGGGTTCAGTAGGAACGGATTCGTCAAGAACGTACACTTTTACCTAAGAACCATTCTTTAGGCTTCTGATCCAATCAGAATTAATTGTATCGTTCCTTTCGAACTTTGTCCTTCATAAGGACGAATCGCAATTATCATTATGTAATGCTACTTCTACAACAAAATATACAAATTATATGAACACATATCAATATCAACACATTTATCATTTAAGAGCAAATAATGTATTTTACAAATACTCCCACTAAATCATACACCTTCCAATGCTAATAAGCATAATATGCATTTAATGGGCTAAGATCCAACTTTAATTTAATCTCAAGTACGCTATGGCGCACCGCTCAAGATTAAACTAATTAGGTAGAAAAACATCAATCATATCGTATATGACTCTTAGGACTAAGATCCAACTTTAATTTAATCTCAAGTACGCTATGGCGCACCGCTCAAGATTAAACTAATTAGGTAGAAAACATCAATCATATCGTATATGACTCTTAGGATCTTTTATGAGATTTATTTAAGACATCATATGTCTAAGCATATTTTAATCTCATCTTATTCCTTGGGTCCAAAACCATTTTGATAACCCAATTAAGTTTATCCACTTTAAACGTATAGGAACCACCATTTCCTCATCTTGCTCGCAAACGGAATAGAATCAAAGCACCTTGCTATGGCAAGCCCACCAAAAACTATCCGAGTGGTCTCAAGTGTTTTAATCATGTATTGGCATAAAGAACTTAAAAGTTAAATGAAGGTTCTTTAAGGTAGATTATAAGCATATCAGCAAAGATAGTCATAATCATGCACCAGGTAAGTTCCCAGGAAGATAGGTGAGCCACAAGGACTACTTAAGTACCAACTCTTCCTTAGACAGAACTCTCCTAGTCGTGCACAATTAGAAATCAGCTCTGATTTGGCAACATAATCACTACCTTTTATAAACAATCAGTTTCCTTTTAAATTTCGCGCAATTATGACTTGTTTCCATAAACAATCATAAAATCCAAAATTTACAATGTCTAAATCTAAACATATTAGGAAACTATGAATCAATGTTTCAACTAAACATCTAATAAAATTCTTAACACTTAAGAATAATTAATTCATGCATCGCAACAATTAATAAAAACATATTTGAATTAATTAAGCATGCATCATAAACAATGATTTAATCTAGCATAGCCCTATAAATTTTATTTCCAGAAATTTATAGCATCCAGATTATCATATAAACATATCAGATTGTAAACACAATCACAGAATAGCAGAAAAATTAAACAAACTGATTCTGCCCAGATTTGGCTTATTATGTCGCGTGACATAACTAGCCAGTGGCTAAGTATGTCGCGTGACATAACTAGCCAGATTACCAGATTTCCACATGTGGCCTACTATGTCGCGCGACCTAAGCAGCCAGTTCGCAGGATCTCCGGATTCATGTAATTCAGATCACATGACAATTAAATCATATAAAACATCCCTTTTACAGATTTAATTCATCATAATTCGAAAACGATTTTCACATTGTTTCACATAAACAATCAAAATTCTATCGCATACAAAAACATGCAACGAACATATAAACAATTTATATAATCATTCTAGCATGTTAATTCAAACTTAACCATACGAACGGGGCTCTGATACCACTGTTGGGTTTTATGGGTCCATGCGCAGCGGAATTAAGCATAAAATTAACACAAAACCCAAGCCCTAAGATCCGTTCTATACAATTAAATTGAATAGCTATGAGATAGAATTTACCAACCTAAATTGCTTTCCGGTCTTGAGCTATCGAACGGATAATTATTTGATTCGTAATCACAAACTTTTGATCTTCAAATCTTTGAATCTTCAACTCCTTTGGATCTTCAGATTTGAACTCTAGGTCTTTGATTTGTTTGAACAAAATTAAGACCCTCTTTTGGTAATCCACACAAATATGAATGTCGAGAACGATTCTCGGGTTGGGAATTGCTAGATTCCTAAAACTTATGGAAGAATATTGAGAGGACTTTTGATTGTGAATTTCTATTGAAAAATTCGGCTAGAGAATTAGGTCTGACAGACCCTTGTATTTATACTACAATAGTAAGAATACGTCTCCTAATCGTATTAGGAGAGACAGTGTCAAACCCCGTACGGGCTTATTATGTCGCGCGGTATATTAAGCCATTGGCTTAATATGTCGCGTGACATATGTAGCCAGATACTGAGACTCTCAATCATTCTTCCTCCGGTTCAACCATTTCATTCTATTTGTGTGTGACCCAATAGGATTGTATTATGTTGGCAATGAGTCCGATCATATCGACCCTCATAAGACATAAGCGGACTCTAGCAAGCCATTATGTCTACCCAAATAACACAACGTAAGAGTTCACGTTTCCAATGGTACACTTCCATTTCTCCCTTTGTCTCACGATGTTATATTGAACACAAGTCATGGTCCACGTCAACTTGTATTTGTTCAATGCTTTCTCGATCTTGAGTATAATGATAGTCCAATCATATTGGGGTGTGGCCACACGCTTTCATCATTATCACTCATCGAGGGGCCCAAGCAAAACATCTCTCTTCCGAGGGACAAATTCCATCTTGACTTATCATCCTTCCCATCATGAATCCGATCATGCCAAGGATAGTCTTTATAGATATCGTGTTAAGATACCGTTTGACTAAAATCAAACATAACTTTCATCATATGTAAGGTCATGATAATCTCAGGTCTAGGGACTAAATGAAGTGACCATATGAGATTTAATTATGACATTTGACCATGATATAAATCTCATACGGGTCAAGTCCAGTCACTTGTTCTCTAACAAGTACCCATAATTTCAATGTGCATCTCTATGCATATAATCATCATATGATTATCCATTGACAATTATACTAATTATTCTCTTAATAATTAGGGACGGAGATTATTACAATAAATATGCAAACTATATAATAATCAAATAATAAACATAAACGATAAAGATGATACATAACGGTTTTCAGTTAAACATAACTAAAGCCTAGGGCATTACACCAACATTTCCGGCATTGAATGGGAGTTTTTTCCCGGCGAGAAAATAAGAGGCATGGGGAAATTGTTCAAGGATTCGCTTAAAGCTCTCGAGGCTAATATTCAGACCGCCAATACTCTGTAACTATTTCTCGCACTTTCTCTTGATTACTCGTTTGGTTTTGAATTTCGCTTAAGGAGTTCGTATTAAACTGTGTTTAGGACTGTAATTTTGATATTCGTTTCGGTTGATTGTTTAATTTAGGGGATGTGATCGCCGTGAAGTTATGTGTATTTTTGTGAATTTTTATCTGCTTGTTAATTTTTGAGACTGATTCTATAAATTTGTAATTGTGTGCTTGTTTCAAATTATAATGTTGGATGTTCCGAGTTTCATGACTGTCAAATATGTTGAGGCTTAGCTAATTCATGAAAAAATCTTGATATTGGAGTTAAATTGAATCATATAATGGCAAAATCCAGAGGTTCGCACTTTCTCTTGATTACTCGTTTGGTTTTGAATTTCGCTTAAGGAGTTCGTATTAAACTGTGTTTAGGAATGTAATTTTGATATTCGTTTCGGTTGATTGTTTAATTTAGGGGGTGTGATCGCCGTGAAGTTATGTGTATTTTTGTGAATTTTTATCTGCTTGTTAATTTTTGAGACTGATTCTATAAATTTGTAATTGTGTGCTTGTTTCAAATTATAATGTTGGATGTTCTGAGTTTCATGACTGTCAAATATGTTGAGGCTTAGCTATTTCATGAAAAATTCTTGATATTGGAGTTAAATTGAATCATATAATGGCAAAATCCAGAGGTTAAACATCACTCCTTTTGCTACCAATTTCCCTGAAATATAGTTTTAGTATTGATATTTCAATGTCAATCTCTCTGGCCTCCAGGCCCCAGCCATTCTATGAAATTTTGAGAAATTTATTGAGGTCCCATGAATGTGGCTATAATCCAAGTGGCAGATTTTCTTATTCTTATTTTCTTGCCCTTGTCGTCTAGAGCAGTGTCTTGACATAAACATCCTAGAGATTATTTTGTAGTTATAGTGCTGAAAAAGGGACCCTAAAACACTCTCCATTCATGTTCCTTTCTGTAGCAAAGAGAAAGTTTCCAGCCGGAACGGCAGAAGTGAAAGCTGCAGAGTTTTGTTCACTGTGGGTAGAGCACCTCGGGGACCATGACTGGCATCCTTTCAAGATTGTTCCTGTTGAAGGTAGCGACAACCACAAGGTATGATGTCTGATGATCATCCACATATAATAAATTACAAAGTTCGGCCTTCCAATGGTTCATGTTTTATCATATGGAAATTTAACAGACATTTCTTTTGTACCCAGAGAATCATTGATGAAGAGGATGAGAAGCTGAGAAGGCTGAGGGAAGAGTTGGGTGAAGATGCTTACGTGGAAGTAACTAGTGCCTTGATGGAGATAACTGAGTATAACCCGAGTGGGAGGTACATTGTGAAGGAGTTGTGGAATTACAAAGAAGGAAAGCAACGCTACAGGAAGGAGTATCACAGCTGCAGAAGAAATGGAACGGAAAGCGTAGGAGAAACTAAAATTTGCAGTTTGCAGAAGCGAACTAGTAATAGAAATAAAATAACTTGATTTTAAGAATTTACAAAAATACAAAAGAAAGCTATTTCAAGATTATGACTATTGGTGTTGTTTACTCCAAAGCTATTTGCACATTTTTTTCTTTTCACACTCAATTTCAATTTATATATGTTTAGTATTTTTCTCAGTTGTTCATAATGCCATAAATGTTCAGTATATTTCTCAGATGTTCATAGTGTTATAACTGAGAAATCAGTTTCTCAGTTGTTCATAGTGTTATAACGGAGAAATTAGTTTCTCAGTTGTTCATGTGTTATAACTGAGAAATCGATTTCTTAGTTAGAAATTAATTTTTATAACTGAGAAATCAGTTTCTTAGTTGTATAGAGGTATAAATGAGAAAACAGTTTCTCAGTTGTTCATAGTGTTATAACTGAGAAATCGGTTTCTCAAGTGTTCATAGTGTTATAACTGAGAAATCAGTTTCTCAGTTAGAAATCAATTTTTATAACTGAGAAATCAGTTTCTCAGTTGTATAGTGGTATAACTGAGAAAACAGTTTCTCAGTTGTTCATAGTGATATAACTGAGAAATCATTTTTTATAATTGAGAAATCAGTTTTTATAACTGAGAAATCATTTTTTGTAACTGAGAAATCAGTTTCTCAGTTGTTCATAGTGTTATATTGAGAAATCAATTTCTCAGTTGTTCATAGTGTTATAACTGAGAAATCAGTTTTTATAACTGAGAAATCAGTTTGAAATAAGTTTTAATACCTAAGAAATCATTTTTTATAACTTTGAAATTATTGTGAAATCAAATCATAAAAATGTGAAATTGAAAGATGTGATAATTAGTTTTTATAAATGTAAAATTACTATTGGTCAAATCATAAAGTTATAAAGTTGGTCTAATAATAGCCTAAGGACTTATTGGCGAATTTATTTGGTCTATAATAGCCTAAGGACTTATTGGCGAGTTTTGAAAATGTCAGTCCTTTAAGGTAGTGTTTACTTGGCTGAAGGATGTAATGGTCAAAGCCTCAGTAATAAATTGGAGTATGCCAGTCCTAATTTCTCCATTCTTCACTATACAAATATTAGGGTAGTAGGATGACTTATATTTTCAGCGGATCTTCTTCTAGGGTTACAATTTTAGTCATAAGGATGAAATTAATTTGACTATATTATCAGTTGAATTAATTGATTATTAATGCTTCAAAAGTCATATGTTTTGAAACACAAATAGTAATATCGGTATGATTTTTTAAAAGCAAACAATACCTTTAAAGAAAAAAAATTGGATCGATGTTTATTAATGAATATGTTAAGCTATTATAATAGTAACCCCGGTGCTTTTGGTGGGAATTGAATAAAGCAAACAATACTTTGATTTGATTGAATTAATAAAGTTTAAAAAAATGGCGCTTCACAATTGTCGAATGCTCATCTCATCCCAAAAATGAAAATATCTATAAATTCGTACAATTATCGACATAATATTTGTCGCTATGAATGAAAGTATAATGCATCTTGAATAGTGATGTCCGACCCTAATCCATATAACGAATGTTCGCACGAACAATGACATGTGGCGCGCAAATGCTTTTTTGAGCAAAACTTGAACACAACCCAATACATGCCTTCAGAGAACTATCACACAAAATGATGTAAAGTAAACGCAGAGGAATAGTAACCAAGGCCTGATCGAAATCAAACCTTCTGCAAGGAATAACAATTCCTTAGAAAACAAGAACTTCCGAAGAAATTCTTCTGCAAGCCAATAAGTTGACCAAGGGTTTTTGCAAGATGCAAATTGGAATTCAATTGATAAAAAGTCTACCTCCAAAAATAAACCCTAAGAGTATTTATGCCTAGCACATAAGCTGTTAACCTAATTAAAAACGGAATATGAAATAATCCCAAAATACCCCTACTTAGTTTCCAAAACAGAATGAATTTTAAAACTGCTGAAAAAATCATGTCGCGTGTGCGGTCGGCCACTCCAAGCTGCGCGGTCGCCCATCAGTACAGAGAATTATCCTTTGCGTGATTCTACGCATGTGCGGTCGCCCATCCCATCTGTGCGGCCGCCCACCTATCCAGAAGTATTTCCGTCGTTCCCAATTACACATGCGCGGTCGCCCATAGCCCGCGGGCGATCGCCCACCTGTCTAGAGCCTTCATCTCGTCCAGACTTGGCTTGAATCATTCCAACTTGTACTACATCATTCGCCCCCACTTCAAAAGGATTCGTCCCCGAATCCATATCCAAATAAAGGGGAACATCCGGGTGAAATTCGACTAAATCCGAAACATTAAAAGTATTAGAAATATTCCACCCCTCGGGCAACTCAACAACATAAGCATTGTCATTGATCTTCTTCACTATCCGGCAAGGCCCAATCTTCTTGGGGTGAAGCTTGTTGTGCGTACCTTGAGGAACCCGTTCCTTACGCAAATGAACCATTACCAAATCATCAACAGCAAATACCTTCAAACGACGCCGCTTATCCGCAATCTCCTTATACTTGGCATTCGACGCTTCAATGTTCTTCTTGACTTCGGTCTGAACCGCATCAATCATCTCCGCCATGTTTTCAGCTGCAATACTATACCCCGGAACTCTAGGCAAAGGAATCAAGTCAAGATTATGCTTGGGAGGCCGTTGATACACAATCTCAAAAGGAGTCTTCTTCCTCGTCCGATTCGTCATGTTGTTAAATGCAAATTCAGCCGTTGACAAGGCCAAATCCCACTTCTTCAGGTACTCACCACATAAACAACGAATCATCGAGTCCATGGTCCTATTCACCACCTCTGTCTGGCCATCCGTCTGCGGATGAAAGGCACTGCTAAACTGCAAGTCTTTCTGAAAAATACGCCACAAAGTACGCCAAAAATGACTAAGGAACTTAGTATCACGGTCGGATGTAATAGACTTCGGGATCCCATGTAGACGGACAACCTCCTTAAAGAACAAACCCGCGATGTGAGAAGCATCATGAGTCTTTCGATAAGGGATAAAATGAGCCATCTTCGAGAAACGATCCACCACCACAAAAACAGAGTCATTGGCACGTTGCGTCCTCGGAAGACCAAGCACAAAATCCATGGAAATATCCTCCCAAGGTCCATCCGAAATAGGCAGAGGGGTATACAAACCTGTATTTTGAGATTGGCCCTTGTTGATCTGACAAACCATACACTTCTGAACAAATCTGTGCGTGTCCCTACGGAGATGTGGCCAATAATACTTCTTCCCAACGAGCTCAACCGTCTTGTCTCTCCCATAATGCCCCTGCTTGTGGACCTCAGCAATAAGACTTTCACGAACAGAACCCTGTGGAATACATAATTTGTCCATATAGAACAAGAACCCATCCTGCAAGAAAAACAACCCAACAGGATTCCCATCTCTACACTTCGCCCACTCACCTGCAAAATCATCATCAGTGGCATACAAATCCTTCAAACAATCAAAACCCACAACTACATTCTCCATTGTCACCAATAAATTGACCCTTCGACTCAAGGCATCCGCTACCTTATTATGTTGTCCACTCTTATGTTTAATAACAAAAGTGAACTGCTGCAAATAAGCAACCCAACGAGCATGCATACGATTAAGCGGCTTCTTACCATTCATGTACTTCAAGGCCTCATGATCGGTATGAAGAATGAACTCACGCTGCAACAAATACTGCTCCCAATGCTTGATAGCTTGGACCACCGCATAGAACTCAAGCTCATAAACAGTCCACTTCCGCTTAGCTTCCTCCAACTTCTGGCTCATGAAAGCAACCGGTTTCTTGCCTTGAAGCAAAACAGCCCCTATACCAACCACTGAAGCATCCGTCTCCAATTCGAAGGGTTTAGAAAAATCGGGTAGAACTAGCAAAGGTGCACTAGACAATTTCTCCTTGATCAAAGCGAAACTAGCTGTCGCCTCATCATTCTAAAGAAACTTTCCTTTCTTCATACATTTCGTCATTGGAGCCATAATAGTGCTAAAATTCCATATGAAATGACGATAGAAAGTGGCAAGGCCATGAAAACTACGAACCTCACTGACTGTCGTTGGGGTAGGCCAATCACGAAGAGCACGAACCTTGTCCTCGTCCACCCGAATACCATCTGCAGAAACAATATAGCCCAAGAACAACAAATGATCAATCATAAAACTGCACTTTTTGAGGTTCACATACAATTCATTGTCCCTCAAGGTTTGCAGAACTGCCCGAAGATGCTCCATATGCTCCTCCTCCGACCTGCTATAGATCAAAATATCATCAAAGTAAACCACCAAAAATTTACCATTGTAAGGTTTCAACACTTGATGCATCAATCTCATAAAAGTACTAGGAGCATTTGACAACCCGAATGGCATCACCAACCACTCATACAAGCTTTCCTTGGTCTTGAAGGCAGTCTTCCACTCATCCCCCGGTCGAACACGAACTTGATGATAACCACTCTTAAAATCAATTTTGGAGAACACCTTGGAACCCCTAAGCATATCCAATATGTCGTCCAAACGAGGAATCGGGAACCTGTACTTAACAGTGATTTTGTTGATTGCCCTACTATCCACGCACATCCGCCAAGTACCATCTTTCTTAGGAATAAGTAGAGTCGGGACTGCACATGGACTCATACTCTCCTGTATATAACCCTTCTTCAATAAATCTTCCACCTGTTCACGCAAAATCTCATGTTCTGCGGGACTCATCCTGTAATGTGGGAGATTAGGCAAAGAAGCACACTACAAGAAAAATGGCTTTTCCCGGCACTTTTATTCCGGCACTTAATTTTGTGCCACCAATTTCCGGCACTTTTTTAATAAGTGCCACAAATTTCCGGCACTTTTCGGAAACTGCCACAAATATCCGGCACTTTTTTAGAAGTGCCGCTAATTTCCGGCACTTTTACAAAAGTGCCGCTAATTTTCCGGCACTTCTTTAAAAGTGCCGCTAATTTTCCGGCACTTTCTTAAAAGTGCCGCTAAATTCCCGGCATTTTTGAAAAAGTGCCACAAATTTTCCGACACTTTTGAAAAATTGCCGCAAGTTTTTCGGCACTTTCTTAAAAGTGCCGCTAATTTTTCGGCAATTTTTTAAAAGTGCCACGAAGTTCCGAAACTTTGTTTTTTTAACCCTTAATATCTGATTTTCACAATGAAAAATTGATTACAATGACTATTTCATTTATAAGGTAAATATATTACTAACTCTGAAATAAATTTAAATAAAAGTGTTTAAATTAATCTTGATCATAAAAAAATTTGATTTTAGGACGTTTATTTTGGAACGTAGGCAATATAGTAAAGTTGCTTAGAATAAAACCATAAATTTATATTTTGATATAAATTTGAATTCATTAAACAAATATTGGGAATAGACAAAATATAATATTTAATATAAAAGAAACACACAAGGTTGATTAGGATTTATAAATGTGTTCAAAGAAACTTTTTATTAAGTTTATACTACCTCCAGTCCAAAATAACTGTCACTTTTTGGGTTCTCACAGATTTAAAAAAAAAAAATTATTATTATGATTTAATTAAAAAACTAATAATTTTGCCCATTTAAAAATGACAATACCCGAAGGAAGTATATTTTAATTGTATTTTTAATTTTTTCTTTTTCTTTTCCTTTTTGTACTCATATTTCCTAAGAAAAGGATATAATTCTTTTCCTTAAAATTTTCACCAAATTATATTTCCCTCCCACCTTTCCCCAATTCATTTCAATATTTAAGTTTTTCCCGCTTTGACGACCTAATCTACCCTACCCAAGCAAAATCGCAAACAGACGCCGCTCTGTTTCCCCTTTCTCTTCTCTTCTCGCCCTCGCTCTCACTCTCTCTCTCCAGCAACTTCGATTTCTCGGCGTCTCTTTTCTAGCGAAATTCGTGGTGCCGGCGTCTATTTTTCGGCGAAATTCGTGGTGCCGGCGTCTCGTCCGACGCCCAAATACATCTCCTACCCTCTCCGCCGAATTGAACAAGGTATTGATAAGCTTTAATTTATAGATTGGTTAGATTGATTGCATATTTTGTTCGTTGTTCTTCCCGTCTACCTTGTCTCAATTTTATGTTTCTAGGTATCTATTGGAATCTTGAGTCGTGATTTACTTATGGTTGTGGCTTTTGATTCACACTGTGCAGAAAACCTCTTGGCTTTGTTCATCATCAGCTATACTCCGTAATTTGATTATACAGACTTCTTATTTACTGGTCTCGGTTAAAAATGGATTCATGTAGCCAATTGACTAGTTCTCTCACTACTAAACAGGAAGCTAGGTGATGTTTTCATAAGATTGACGTTACTAAGATCATTATGCATGAGGACATTTGCTGGCATAAAAAATCTAATGTAAAATGGATCTGACTGTAATTGTAAGCTCTTTCATAGGATGGCGGTTGAGGGATGTAGGAGTAGTTATATCTCAGAGGTGCAGTTGGAGCTCAAAAAGATTGTGAGTTATCCTCCTTTGAACCCAGACTCGATCTCTAGTTTCTTTGAAATTTGTTCCTAGAGGAGTGCTATAGTTGACCTAGAATTGAGGGTTTTGACCACTGTCCTTTTGCTAGAGAGATATGTTTCGTTTGAGAGAGTTTTCAAATGAGTCTAACAAGCAATAAAAGGGATGGTTGCAGATAAGACTCATGGGCCTGATGGCTTCCTCTGGCGTTTTCCCACTCTAGTCTGGATATTGTGAAGAAAGATCTTATACGAAAGTTTGTGGGAATTGTATTATTGGGAGGAGTATTAATCTATGTTTATTACTCTTGTGCTTGGACGTGTTTTGAAGGATCGTTCAGTTAAGGCTAGTTATTATAGGCAAATTAGCTTGGTGATGAGTGCTTATATGATCATTACTAGGGTTCTGTCACTTACAGGTTTGTATTGGGCGATACCATTTTGGAAGCTTATTCTGCTGTTAGGAGCTAAATTCGGAAGCTTATTTTGCGGGTCAGTGCTAATGGTGTTGTTAGGATCTTTCCAGTGTACCGTGTATAATGAATTTTCGGGGTGGGGGGTGGAACGGTTGTTTCTGATTTGGTGGCAGGATAAATAGCAGGAAGTATTAGGTTGTACTTTCTTTTAGCTTGTGATATTGCTGACAAGCTATCGAGGGATGTGCTATAGTTTATTTTCAAGCCCACCTCTTCTATTTCCAGCTTAAAGACAGCCCTGTTTGCCCATGCGCATTGGATATAGATTTTGGGAAGGATAACAAATGTTTAGGTCAGCTTATAAGACTCCATTATTAAGACTTGTGGTTGACATGGAAAACTTTGGAGAAATATAAGCATAAGGCTCATGCAGGTATGCAGGGGGTGGGGGTTCAACTGATCCTCAATTTGAAGCCTTTGAGGAAGTAATTCACCCTTCTAAACTTCCTGTGCCATCTCAGTTCTATCAAACGGGCACTCTTAGTTGAGTAAAAACTGACCTTTTGTTTCCTTGAATGTTTTAGAACTGCTGATTTAATGTACTATTGAAGATAAGAGACCAGTGAAGCAATATTAACTGATAATACTGAAAAGTTTCAGAACTATGGGAAAAGTTGATAATCTTATATTTCCTTGACTAGAGTAACTATAATTGGCTAACTCGTCTTTAAGCTAGCATCCAGTTAGTGGGCTTATTCATCTTTAAGCTAGTAATCTGTTAGTTTGTAAACAGTGATTGTTTTAAATCATCTGAATCCGCATTTGTTTCTTATATTACATTTTTTTTTGTAATTTCTATATTGGTCATTTTTCTTTTAACAGGATGTCGCTTTCGTTGTTGATGGATGGGCTCTTGAAATCGCACTAAAGCATTACCGGAAAACATTCACTGAATTAGCAATATTGTCTAAGACAGCTATATGTTGTCGTGTTACACCATCCTAAGAGGCACAGGTAGACTATTTGACGAAGTGTACTTTTATGTATGTGCTTCGTTTGCATACTTTAAGCTTGGAAGCTACAACTTTTTGGTTTGTGTGGGTTGTTTTTTCTTTCCTAGCGCCCGTTAGGCTTGAACAATCAGTTTTTGTATTTTCGATGGTAGTTCAAATTGAGATTCTTCTGTATTTTCTTGCCTTCCGTATGACATTTACGAATAGATCTGCTCTAACTAACATCTGCTGAAAGTTCTTTTAAGAATCTAGAAAAATGTAAACCACGACGACCCTCCTAAAACATTTTTAGGCTTAAAGTTTGAAATTACAATGATTCAATTTTTATTGCAAAATCAAATTTTGATTTAGTTTCAATATATCTTTGAAATTACAATGGTCTTTCTTTTTGTACTTAATTCTCTTGTAGTTGTTTAACTTTTCCTGGCTCGCCTTTACCACAACACCTCTTCTTTTTCTGGGAGAACAGATTTTACTCTGATTTCCTTTGGTTGTCGTTCTCCGATTAAATAATGCTAAAACTTTAAAATGGCAGTGTACAATGAACCTAGTATTCAATTAATATATAATGGTTACATACTTTGCTGACATGGCTAATATGGGGTCCTAATGGCAAAGGAAGCCTAGATGGCATTTTGAAAATAGATCATGTTGATTACACAATTTGTTTTTCGTAAAATACTCTCCCTTTCTCTGCTCTTTTACGTCCGTTAATAGCCAACCATGTTCACCATCTTAGGGTACCCATTTTTTTTAATCAAATAAAGCAATCTCTCTCCTGTTTGTTTGCAATTCAATTCTCATCAGGGCGGATCTCAAACATTCATGTTGATATTCTTACTATACCAGGAATCGGAAAGTCTTAATTATAACTTTGGATACAGCTTTATGCTGAATTCTCCAACATCAAGGTCTCTTTACTATTCAAGTATTTTCCTAGAGGTTCCAGATTTTGACATCTATATTTTGTTGGTTTACAGAGTTCAGGTTTCTCAAACGTTTGATACTTGTCCATGGAAGGTATTCATATAATCGGACTACGTTTCTCTCTCAGTATTCCTTCTATAAATCCCTCTTGCTATGCTTCATCCAAATCTAGTGAGTATTTTCTTGGATTGCCTAGTGTTACCCTTCTGTGATTAATTTCGCCGACTTTTTAAATTCTTCTTACTCATTACTTTGCGTTATTGTAGTGGAACACGATAAAATGCACTTTTCATTATGTCATCGTTTAGTTTAATGCACTTTTCATTATGTCATCGTTTAATGTTGTCTTAATTGATTTCAGATTTATCAAGCAAAGAAGAAAAAGCTAGATGATGTTAACAATCAGGTACTTATTATTATTTCACTTTGATTCCATGATATTAGTGTACTTGCCACATTTTTGATAAGAATATGTTGTGAATTTGTTAATTACATTCTTTAGTATTCTGATGATAGGATACTAGTTAAAGGATTTATTTTCTATTTCTGCTATGCTTTTCTGTGTTTGATCTATAACTGGGGGGGGGTGTAGACACCCCATTCTGAACCAATAATTCATGATTACACTACTCTTTGTCTCTCTTTTATGTTTTGATGAAAGCATATCAGTTTCGTCATGTTTCGTTAAGTTTCTAACTAACCTCGTTAGTTTTGGACCTAACTGACTAACGGAATAAACTGAAGAGGACAAAATAGTCATCAGACTAGATATCTCGCACGAGATATCATATCTCGCGCGAGATATCCCCTCGACAGGATGTGCAGAAATCACTCTCCTTCTCCGTTTCAAACTCTTTTCTTGATAAACCTCATCTAATCCGGTTCTCCAATCAGAATTGAGTTCTGGAAGCTTCCTAGGAGTGTTTTACCTCTCCACCTCTACCTCCTAAACCCCTATAAATACTTGGTGACTTCCACTGTTTCAAAGGCCCAGATTTTCACACAACACACACAATTTGTTGGCTTCTTTCCACGAAAGACTCCTTCAAATCACTCACAAACAACTCCTAAATTCGTCCTTCAACCACGTTGATTGACGAACATCAAGGCTCAAGCCTAGCATCAAGGCGAATCTCTGTCCGCATCAAGACTTGACTCTCATATTGAGTCGAAACTCTGCCCAAATCACTTCTCGATCGAGAAAACATCTTAGAACTACGTTCTAAATCAAATCCTCCCTAAACTAGGTAAACTCCTATACTTTTACTCTTTTCTTCTTAATATCTCTCTATTGGCTTTTAGAGTGGTGTAATCCCATCAAAAGGATTAGCCTAGAGTCCCTTCAATCGATGAAGGCGATCTCGAAGCGTACAATCCGACATTCCTAATCAAGAAATTGATTAGGGTTTTCTTGTTCTTTATTTAATTAGTAATTAAAAAGATTGATAATACTCAATTGGCAAGACCGATCTCCGGATTGGGTGGAATGGATGCTCCTCGACCTACCCATTCGATAACTTAACCCCCGAACCCTCAAATCTCTTTTCAAAATGGTTTTCCTATGTTTCCAAACAAATAATATAGGTGGCGACTCTGTTATTTCAAAATTCACGCATCGCTACAGAGGCGACTCCGCTGGGGACAATTAATTAAGAGGGTTAGACTTGCGTTACAATTGAGTATTATCAATCTTTTTATTTTTCTGTAAAAATCTGATTTTTCTGGATTTTTCTGAAATTTTTAAACCTTGTTTTCAAAAAAAAACTGTTCGAATACTTATCCCGCGCGAGATATACTAATCTCGCGCGAGATTAGTACACGGCTTAATTAGCAAAAGACTCCTTCCTGTTTGGCGGCGCAGCAATCAGAAAGAAAAGAAAAAGTTTTAGGTTGACTTTTTCAAAGGTTGGCCATGCATTAAAAAAAAAAAAAAAATCAAAAATCAAAAATTGAAAACAGTTTCAAGAAACTTCAAAAAATTCCGGAAAAATCAAAATAATTATTATTATTCTATTTTGCTTGTACTAACTTTGTTTTGCAGGGTAGAATAATTTTAATTACTTAAACCATATACCTGCGTGCGATTGGTTTTTTAATTTAAAGTCCGGTCCATGGAGGATTCGGGAGATGTAATTTAAATTAATTTAATTCCTTCTCCCTCTCTCTTTAAGTGGAACTACGACGGCCTGAGTCTTCCTAATTTGGGAGAAACGTAGGCAACCACTTGGTGCGGCCACTATCTGTTTTTCTTTAGTTTTCAAAAAATAAAACTCTCTATTTTACTCTATCACCTAGATTGACTCTCACACACGCGCACTCATATTATAACTGTCATTGCACTACATACCCTTGATAAACCCGGGACCCACACTAAGGACGAATGACGGTAACCACCTAGTCGCCGGTCTCTCCGAAGTTGGATCATCCCACTCCGCGTATTCAATCCATCTAGATTGTCATATCGCTGGGAGCCTAGCCTTCCAGCCCTGCATCGCCACATATCATGTAGATTGACTTTTTAGGACACTCCGTGACCGGTCGGTTTGATCCTGGAGTCCTTGTAATCCCTTGTCAAGATCTTATTTTGTGCAATAATCCACGGAAAAGAAATCAATAAATTGTCGCTTCGGAATTGTCCCTTCGGAAACGTCCCTACGGTTGTCCCTTCGGATTTGCCCCTAAAAAGAGAAAATTTTCTCATCAAAATTATTGCACAAAACTTGATGTTACTTTGGATTACTCCGACCCCTAGGTCTCTAGGTTTGGTTCTTGAACTTTAGAAACCCCCAAAACGGATTTTCCGTCCGACCAAAATTAGGATTAAAATCACAAAAAATTGTGACTTTCCGTGGTGAAGTCTCGCGCGAGACTACTTGTCTCGTACGAGATAAGTGTTCGGTCTTTTCGTGTTTTGGCCAAAATCTTCAAGCCTTCATTCACCCTATTCAGCCGGCTTGTTGGGACTCGATCATGGTTTAACACGGTTGCTACACGTCTAGGTTCTTCGCCAAAGCTCGACACGATGTCTGCTTCTCCTTCTACCACCGAGGCCGATTTCAACGATGCTAAGGTTCAACTCATCGAAGCCATGACTAGGTTGGATGAACAAAGTAAGCAAATTGATGAGCAAAACGCCCAAATGGCCGCCCTCATGAAAGAACTCAACGATTTGAAAGTCAAGAAAGGAAGAAAGCAAAAGCAGAAAGTGGAATCCTCCTCCGATGAAGAGGAATCCTACACCAAAGTGAATAAGAAAACCAAGAAGTCAAGCAAGAAAAAGGAAGAATCTGATTCATCCTCTTCCTCATCATCCTCCGATGATGAGGAACATACCTCCAAGGGTGCTAAAACCAAGAAAGAAGGCAGTGGTGAAACTACTAAACTTGGTGACCATGTTACTAAGAACTACCTCGAAAAGAAGCTTGCGACTCTTGACACTTCCAAAGGGTCATTCGTTCCATTTGATCCCGATGCTCTTCAATAATCCATCACCAAGTTTCCTCGCAAGTACAAGACACCCGATATCGCCAAGTTCAATGGTACTACCTGTCCTCGAGCTCATGTTGAGACCTACACTTGGGCCATGCTTCCAATGGGCGTCGATAACACAATCTTGGCCCAATGCTTTCCTCAAACTTTAGAAGGTGCTGCAAGGGATTGGTACATGTCTCTTCCTACGACTACAAGGCTTGATTGGTCATCCGCATGTTTGGTCTTCCAAAGGCAGTTTGAAGACAACTCCACCTACCGCCCTATTCTGAACCAATAATTCATGATTACACTACTCTTTGTCTCTCTTTTATGTTTTGATGAAAGCATATCAGTTTCGTCATGTTTCGTTAAGTTTCTAACTAACCTCGTTAGTTTTGGACCTAACTGACTAACGGAATAAACTGAAGAGGACAAAATAGTCATCAGACTAGATATCTCGCACGAGATATCATATCTCGTGAGATATCCCCTCGACGGGATGTGCGAGAAATCACTCTCCTTCTCCGTTTCAAACTCTTTTCTTGATAAACCTCATCTAATCCGGTTCTCCAATCGAATTGAGTTACGGAAGCTTCCTAGGAGTGTTTTACCTCTCCACCTCTACCTCCTAAACCCCTATAAATACTTGGTGACTTCCACTGTTTCAAAGGCCCAGATTTTCACACAACACACACAATTTGTTGGCTTCTTTCCACGAAAGACTCCTTCAAATCACTCACAAACAACTCCTAAATTCGTCCTTCAACCACGTTGATTGACGAACATCAAGGCTCAAGCCTAGCATCAAGGCGAAGCTCTGTCCGCATCAAGACTTGACTCTCATATTGAGTCGAAACTACGCAAATCACTTCTCGATCGAGAAAACATCTTAGAACTACGTTCTAAATCAAATCCTCCCTAAACTAGGTAAACTCCTATACTTTTACTCTTTTCTTCTTAATCTCTCTCTATTGGCTTTTAGAGTGGTGTAATCCCATCAAAAGGATTAGCCTAGAGTCCCTTCAATCGATGAAGGCGATCTCGAAGCGTACAATCCGACATTCCTAATCAAGAAATTGATTAGGATTTTCTTGTTCTTTATTTAATTAGTAATTAAAAAGATTGATAATACTCAATTGGCAAGACCGATCTCCGGATTGGGTGGAATGGATGCTCCTCGACCTACCCATTCGATAACTTAACCCCCGAACCCTCAAATCTCTTTTCAAAATGGTTTTCCTATGTTTCCAAACAAATAATATAGGTGGCAACTCTGTTATTTCAAAATTCACGCATCGCTACAGGGGGGGTGTTTAAGTTTTTAAAGTCTTTAAAGGAAGTTTACATCATTCAGTTGTTTATTGTTGTCATAGTCAGCAAGTTGTTCTGAAATTTTTCTTCCTACTTAATATGGCTTTTTTATGCTTCAATGATTTTCTTTACTTCATTTCATGCTGTATAACGTAAGTAGACATTGTACCGAGTGGTGGTTAGTTTCATCAAAGGATTTTTCACTAAAATGGCCTTCTTAATTACTGGCCTACTTGGTGGCTACTTATCCGGTTGCTTTTCATGCGCTAGGTTTGTTGGGGTCGGTGCTCAGCGTGTAAGATCCTTATTTCAAGCAGCAAAAAAGAAGGTTTGTTTCACTACTACATCATTATGACGTTTATTGGAAATTGGCTGTATCTTTCTCTCAGTTATGTCGTGGTATCAAAACATGCCTGTTAATATTATGATTCGCACAAGAATTTGGCAGTTTGATCAGTTTAGGGGTTTCTTAGGTTTGTGTTGTTGGATTACTTGTCATTTTTGCGACACGGCTACATGGTTATGACTTCGGTATCAAAACATGCTTGTTAACTTTATGATTCGCACAAGAATTTGGCGGTTTGATCGAGTTTAGGGGTTTCTTAGGTTTGTGTTGTTGGATTACTTGTCATTTTTTGCGACACTCTCTATGGGACGGTATCAAAAACATGCACACTGTTAACATTATTTTGATGGTTAGAGATTTTGATAGTTCTGGATTTCTTCAAGTTCTCTCCCTCAACATTAAGTAGTGCATGTTCAGTCTCTTGAATGATTTAGTTCTTACAAAGCACATTTGTGTGCTCGGAACTTGGGTTCGGAGGGGCTAGAAATTTTTATTAAACAAAGTCAAGATTATTTTGAATATGGAATACTATGATTGAATATGGAATACAAAGTCAAGATTATTTTTAATGCTATAATTGTTTGTTTGCAGGTGATGGATCACGTCTCTTGTAATATATTCGCTATGGAAGAAGACTATTATCTCATCACGCTTTTGTTTGAACAATTGAATATTTAGCTTTTGGTGTTATGATGTCAAGGCTGTATACCTTGTTTAAATTTTTGAATTATTACTTTCTGAATGATGTAATTTATACTTATTTTCTTTGATGACAATGAGAAAAAGTTATCTTTTATATACTTTGTTGCAGTTAGTCAAAATTATGTAGGAATGTGGCATTAAATATGCTTGAGATTTGTATCTATTTGTAGTGAATTTTCGGCAGCAATCATATCCGTCAGTTCATTAATACTGTGCAAAAATGCCGGAAATGTGTGGCACTTTTCAAAGTGCCGGAAAATTAAGGCACTTTTTTAAATGCCGAAAATTTGAGGCACTTACAAAACTGCCGGAAATTTGTGACACTTAAAAAACTGTCGGAAAATTGTGGCACTTTTAAAAGTGCTGAAAAATTGTGGCACTTTTCAAAGTGCCGGAAATTGTGACACTTTTCAAAGTGCCGGAAATTGTGGCATTTCTGAAAGTGCCGGAAATTGTGGCACTTCTGAAAGTGCCGGAAATTGTGGCACTTTTCAAAGTGCCGGAAAATTGTGGCACTTTTAAGTGCCGGGAAGTATTGCCGACGCGACATATTACGGCACTTATAAAAGTGCCGGAAAATGTGCCGCAAATAGTTTTTATGGCACTTTTTTCTCATTTGTGGCACTTAAAAAAGTGCCACAAAAACCTGTTTTTGTTGTAGTGGCACCTGGCACCAAATCAATATTATGTTGTATATTACGCAAGGGAGGTAACCCTGCAGGAGGCTCGTCAGGCATAACATTACTATACTCATCCAATAAAGACTGCAAAGATGTAGGGACCAAACTAACTTGTCCCAAAACTCCCTTTTGCACCACCTCAAACACAAAAGGAGCATCCACAATATCCTCCACAAACTCATGGGCAGTTGTAGACACCCCATTCTGAACCAATAATTCATGATTACACTACTCTTCGTCTCTCTTTTGTGTTTTGATGAAAGCACATTAGTTTCGTCATGTTTCGTTAAGTTTCTAACTAACCTTGTTAGTTTTGGACCTAACTGATTAACGGAATAAACTGAAGAGGACAAAATAGTCATCAGACTAGATATCTCGCACGAGATATCATATCTCGCGCGAGATATCCCCTCGACAGGATGTGCAGAATCACAATTCTTCTCCGTCCCAAACTCTTTTCTTGATAAACCTCATCTAATCCGGTTCTCCAATCAGAATTGAGTTCTGGAAGCTTCCTAGGAGTGTTTTACCTCTCCACCTCTACCTCTTAAACCCCTATAAATACTTGGTGACTTCCACTATTTCAAGGGTCCAGAAATTCCACACAACACACACAATTTGTTGGTTTCTCTCCACGAAAGATTCCTTCAAATCACTCACAAAACCTCCCTAAAATCACCTAAAGTTTGTTTATCAACCCTGTTGATCAACAAACATCCAAACCCGAATCAAGGATTGAGGCGAAGCTCTGTCCGCATCACGACTTGACTCTCATATTGAGTCGAAACTCTGCCCAAATCACTTCTCGATCGAGAAAACATCTTAGAACCACGTTCTAAATCAAATCCTCCCTAAACTAGGTAAACTCCTATACTTTTACTCTTTTCTTCTTAATCTCTCTCTATTGGCTTTTAGAGTGGTGTAATCCCATCAAAAGGATTAGCCTAGAGTCCCTTCAATCGATGAAGGCGATCTCGAAGCGTACAATCTGACATTCCTAATCAAGAAATTGATTAGGGTTTTCTTGTTCTTTATTTAATTAGTAATTAAAAAGATTGATAATACTCAATTGGCAAGACCGATCTCCGGATTGGGTGGAATGGATGCTCCTCGACCTACCCATTCGATAACTTAACCCCCGAACCCTCAAATCTCTTTTTAAGGTTTTTCTTATTGTTTTCCTAAATACTCCCTCCGTCCCAGACCAAGGGTTCATCTTTCCCTTTTGGGACGTCCCAGACCAAGAGTTCATTTCCAAAAAAGACAAGTTTTTGAATATATTAATACCCTTATCATCTTCATATATTTACAAAAAAACCATTCATTATATCCTTATACATTCTCTCTCCTATTTCCTACCACACATTTAACTACTATTCCTTCCACTCATTCTCTCTCCTATTAAATATTTTTAACTTTTACATTCTCTCTCCTATTCCCTACCACACATTTAACTTTTACATTATCTCTCATATTTCCTACCACACATTTAATTACTATTTTTTATCTCACATTTAACTTTTATTCATTTTTTAAAAAAAATCTTAAGAAGCGTGAAATTCCCCCCATATACCCTTGGTCTGGGACGGAGGGAGTAAATAATAAGTGGCGACTCTGTTATTCGAAAAATTCACGCATCGCTACAGTGGCGACTCTGCTGGGGACAATTAATTAAGAGGGTTAGACTTGCGTTACAATTGAGTATTATCAATCTTTTTATTTTTCTGTAAAAATTTTGATTTTTCTGAATTTTTTGGAATTTTTCGGCACTGTTTTCAAAAAAAAACTGTCCGAATACTTATCCCGCGCGAGATATACTAATCTCGCGCGAGATTAGTGCACGACTTAAAATCACAAAAGTTCCAATCTGTTCTTCTGGCGGCTGTCATTATTAAAAGAAAAGATAGGCCAGTTTGACCCTAATCCCACGTTTGACCGCATGCATTCAGCCATGTACAAAAAAAAAAATAGAAAAAGGAGTTTAAGTCAGTTGTTGACTTTTGTTAATGTTGACAGCAGAAAAGAAATAACAAAAGGGGCTTTGTTGACTTCTTTTTCAAAGTTTGACCCCATTAAAAAAAAAAGAAGAAGAAAAAAAAAATCAAAATAGTTTTCGAAAACTTCCAAAATAAATTTCAGAAAAATCAAAATAAATTATCATTATTATTTTGCTTGTGCTAACTCTATTTTGCAGGGTAGAATAATTTTAATTACTTAAACTATATACCTGCGTGCGATTGGTTTTTTAATTTAAAGTCCGGTCCATGGAGGATTCGGGAGTTGTAATTTAAATTAATTTAATTCCTTCTCTCTCTCTCTTTTTGTGGAACTACGACGGCCTGAGTCTCCCCAAATTTGGGAGAAACGTAGGCAACCACTTGGTGCGGCCATTATCTGTTTTCTTTCGTTTTCAAAAAAAAAACTTTCTATTTTATTCTATCACCTAGATTGAACTATCACACACGCGCACTCATATTATAACTGTCATTGCACTACATACCCTCTATAAACCCGGGACCCACACTAAGGACGGATGACGGTAACCACCTAGTCGCCGGTCTCTCCGAAGTTGGATCATCCCACTCCGCGTATTCAATCCATCTAGATTGTCATATCGTGGGGAGCCTAGCCTTCCAGCCCTGCATCGCCACATATCATGTAGATTGACTTTTTAAGACACTCCTTGACCGGTCGGTTTGATCTTGGAGTCTTTGTAATCCCTTGTCAAGATCGTTTTGTGCAATAATCCACAGAAAAGAAATCAATAAATTGTCGCTTCGGAATTGTCCCTTCGGAAACGTCCTTACGGTTGTCCCTTCGGATTTGCCCCTAAAAAAAGAGAAAATTTTCTCATCAAAATTATTGCACAATACTTGATGTTACTTTGGATTACTCCGACCCCTAGGTCCCTAGGTTTGGTTCTTGAACTTTAGAAACCCCCAAAACGGATCTTCCGTCCGACCAAAATTAGGATTAAAATCAGAAAATTGTGACTTTCCGTGGTGAAGTCTCGCGCGAGACTACTTGTCTCGTACGAGATAAGTGTTCGGTCTTTTCGTGTTTTGGCCAAAACCTTCAAGCCTTCATTCACCCTATTCAGCCGACTTGTTGGGACTCGATCATGGTTTAACACGGTTGCTACACGTCTAGGTTCTTCGCCAAAGCTCGACACGATGTCTGCTTCTCCTTCTACCACCGAGGCCGATTTCAACGATGCTAAGGTCCAACTCATCGAAGCCATGACTAGGTTGGATGAACAAAGTAAGCAAATTGATGAGCAAAACGCCCAAATGGCCGCCCTCATGAAAGAACTCAACGATTTGAAAGTCAAGAAAGGAAGAAAGCAAAAGCAGAAAGTGGAATCCTCCTCCGATGAAGAGGAATCCTACACCAAAGTGAATAAGAAAACCAAGAAGTCAAGCAAGAAAAAGGAAGAATTCGATTCCTCCTCTTCCTCATCCTCCTCCGATGATGAGGAACATACCTCCAAGGGTGCTAAAACCAAGAAAGAAGGCAATGGTGAAACTACTAAACTTGGTGACCATGTTACTAAGAACTACCTCGAGAAGAAACTTGCAACTCTTGACACTTCAAAAGGGTCATTCGTTCCATTTGATCCCGATGCTCTTCAACAATCCATCACTAAGTTTCCTCGCAAGTACAAGACACCCGATATCGCCAAGTTCAATGGTACTACCTGTCCTCGAGCTCATGTTGAGACCTACACTTGGGCTATGCTTCCAATGGGCGTTGATAACACAATCTTGGCCCAATGCTTTCCTCAAACTTTAGAAGGTGCTGCAAGGGATTGGTACATGTCTCTTCCTACGACTACAAGGCTTGATTGGTCATCCGCATGTTTAGTCTTCCAAAGGCAGTTTGAAGACAACTCCACTTACCGCCCCACTAGGAGGGATCTTGAACAAACCAAACAACATGCAAATGAGTCCTTTGCTGAATTTGCTAGAAGATGGAGACTCAAACTTACTGAAATTGTCGAAAGGCCTACTCTCAAAGAGCAAATCCACATCTTCCTTCAATGCCTTCGTGATGAATTTCAAGAGAAGCTCGCCGGTAACTACTTTCCTAGTTTCAATGAACTCCTCGAGTCCGAAATTAGGGTAGACGACTTCCTAAAAAGCAAAAAGAAGGAAAGTACTTTCCGCTACAACAAGCCCACCACAAGTAAGGATGCTTCAGTCAACGCTATTGCACTCAGCCGCCCCAACACCGGAAAGTATTCTGCTGTCCCTCCTCCCGAAAAGAAAAAGAGGCACTACGACAAAATTGAAGGAATCACTCAAGAAGAACTCTTCGATGTGCTTGTCCAGAATGAAAAAATCAAACCAAGGGAAGGTGGTCCTCCGAAGGATATGGGTCCGAATCATGCTCATCACTTATTCTGCAAGTACCACAACTTCACCGGCCATGACACCAACTCCTGCCACCACTTGAAGGACATTATACAAGACCTCTTTGATAATGGAGATCTAGAACGTCCCAACGTCATCACCAATCCTCTCCCTCGCAATCCATGAAGAAGATGAAGCTCCAAGAAGAAATCTACACTTACCACTTTGGGGCTACCACTATCCTCTCCCTTTCTCCTTTGATAGAAGTAGATTAGGTTTTAAATTTCCAAGTATGAACTCGAAGAGTCGTTCTGTCTTTCTAGTACTTCTCACCTCCTCTAGTTTGTGTCTTCTAAACTATCGAGTCTGTTCTTAAATTTCTCCATTAATTAAAGTAATTTATTTTCCTAAACACTTTCCCTAAAGTTGTTCTACCTCATGAATATCATTCAACTCATGCAAAATAATGGACCCTCCATTCCCTAAATCATCGCAAAAATAGAGACCTCTAAGCGAGTTTAAGACGAAAGTTATCATTAAGAGGCTTAAGGGTTAAACATTACCCCTACTGAAAGTTAGAGACCAACAAGCGAAGAAAGCCAAAGGTGCTGCTGTCATCATTCATCCAAAGAAAAGTGGGGCTACTCAACTCAAGGCTTTGAGACTACAAAAAAAAAAAAAAAAAAAAAAAAAAAAAAAAAAAAACTCTCAAGCCTTCATCGCCCCACAACAAGGATGGAATTTCAACAAAGGCAAGAAGGACTCTCCCACAAAGTAGTAGAGTCAAGTGATACCAACAAAAGAAAAGAGGATTCCCCAATATCCTCCTACATCAAGTGAAGAAGACTTTCAGTATCAAGAAAAATGTTTACCCTTAAGTCATACTAATGATTGGCTTCCTTCTCAAACTTATTTAGAAACTTCTAGATGATACACGGTTCATTAAAAGGTAGAATAACTTTTCTAGATCTTTGAGCCAAGAAACGTTTCTCGTTGAGTCTAGGGGCTTCCTGTTAGCCACTCTCATACACACTCTTGAAATCCAAGCATCAAAACTGGGGCTTCCTATCCTTTCCTCCCCCAGTCAATCTCTACTTCAACTCTTCAAAATAATCAAATCTGCATTAGGGGCTTTCCTCTTTGTTTCTCACTCTCATCATCAGAGAATACACTTCTCCAAAAAGTCAATGTTTGGATCACCTTCCAATGAATAGAGTCCGTCTCTCCTAAACTAGCTTGAGATCTCATTTCTCTCCTCAATAAGATTTTCTCTCTCTGAGTTCTCTTCGAGTTACATACTATCAAAAAAAAAATGAAAAAAAAAGACGCAAAAGAGATGCCCGCTAGATTGAAAACCCGAAAGGGCGATCTAGGCAAAAATCAGGGTGCGCACTAAGAAAAAAAAAATCAAAGGAGAAAGGGAGATTATTCTTCAACCTTCTTCATCGAACATCATTCGATCCTCTTCAAATCAAATCAACAAAGAGAGTCTTCTTCGATCACCTTCAAATCAAAGAGAGCAGCTTCACAAGCCTGTTCACAAAGTCATCTACCACTTGCAAGCAACTTGGGGCTTAAGACACCAAAGGGCCTTTGACATAGAGCCATTACGACAGTCAACATATTCGTAGTCGTTTGCCTCCTAGAGACACGACTCAAGGAGAAGTAAGAATGAAGATTCTCAACAGACCTAGATGTGTTCACACAAGGATACTCATCGAACGAAATTCTACAAGAATACAGCCTCGCTGACTAGCAACAGATTCTACAAAACCTGATTTGGTCCCAACTCGTCAAACACAAGTTCACTCATTATAGTTCACCCATCTCAAATACAAATCCATACACACATGTCCCTACATGTTCATATACCATATTCTCATACATAAACTCACCACCAAAATGTCCGATCGGCCATTTACACGAACAGACGTGTGCACCACCACGTAAGTCCAGTTAAACAACTTAAATCTGGAAAATCTATTTGGAATCTTTATGTGCTGACAGGTACAGAAAGGTAAGAATCATTCGGGTCTATCTGAGATCAGCATGCATATATCCTTGCATTACAGGGGCCTACAGAACCTCCATCTCAACCGACAACTTCAAAGTCTGTGACGGCAGCAACTTCAAGTCCGTGGTCTCGGCAACAACCTCAAAGTCTGTGACGGCAGCAAGCTTCAAGACCGTGACCTCGGCAACAACCTCAAAGTCTGTGACGGCAGCAAACTTCAAGTCCGTGACCTCGGCAACGTCAACAAAGTCCGTGACCTCGGCAACAACGGCAACGTCAGTAACCTCGAGCGGCACACTTCAACAACTTCATCAACAAATGGGTATCTTCAGAATTGGGTCAAGTCCTTGATTCCTCAGTATGATTTTACCTTTTCAAAAAAAATCCCTCCTCGATTTTCAAAAAATGCTTTTCAAAATACCTAAAATAGCCTTTTTAGTGTTTTGGAGTCGAACTACGTTTGGTCTGATTCTCTCTTAGAGATACGTAGGCAGCCGTGCGGCACGACCATCCCAATGTTCAGAATGATGTCTTTTCTATCGACGACACTTCTTCTTTCATAAGACCTGTCGCCGAGGGGCTCTGTAGACACCCCATTCTGAACCAATAATTCATGATTACACTACTCTTCGTCTCTCTTTTGTGTTTTGATGAAAGCACATTAGTTTCGTCATGTTTCGTTAAGTTTCTAACTAACCTCGTTAGTTTTGGACCTAACTGATTAACGGAATAAACTGAAGAGGACAAAATAGTCATCAGACTAGATATCTCGCACGAGATATCATATCTCGCGCGAGATATCCCCTCGACAGGATGTGCAGAATCACAATTCTTCTCCGTCCCAAACTCTTTTCTTGATAAACCTCATCTAATCCGGTTCTCCAATCGAATTGAGTTACGAAAAGCTTCCTAGGAGTGTTTTACCTCTCCACCTCTACCTCTTAAACCCCTATAAATACTTGGTGACTTCCACTGTTTCAAGGGTCCAGAAATTCCACACAACACACACAATTTGTTGGTTTCTCTCCACGAAAGATTCCTTCAAATCACTCACAAAACCTCCCTAAAATCACCTAAAGTTTGTTTATCAACCCTGTTGATCAACAAACATCCAAACCCGAATCAAGGATTGAGGCGAAGCTCTCTGTCCGCATCACGACTTGACTCTCATATTGAGTCGAAACTCTGCCCAAATCACTTCTCGATCGAGAAAACATCTTAGAACCACGTTCTAAATCAAATCCTCCCTAAACTAGGTAAACTCCTATACTTTTACTCTTTTCTTCTTAATCTCTCTCTATTGGCTTTTAGAGTGGTGTAATCCCATCAAAAGGATTAGCCTAGAGTCCCTTCAATCGATGAAGGCGATCTCGAAGCGTACAATCCGACATTCCTAATCAAGAAATTGATTAGGGTTTTCTTGTTCTTTATTTAATTAGTAATTAAAAAGATTGATAATACTCAATTGGCAAGACCGATCTCCGGATTGGGTGGAATGGATGCTCCTCGACCTACCCATTCGATAACTTAACCTCCGAACCCTCAAATCTCTTTTTAAGGTTTTTCTTATTGTTTTCCTAAATAAATAATAAGTGGCGACTCTGTTATTCGAAAAATTCACGCATCGCTACAGCAGTACACAAAGAAACAATAGGTTTCCCTTTTGGCTTACCACTAGAACCACTTTTCAAAGCATGCAAATGAAAACGCACCCCATCTTTCGTAAAATGAATAAAATTCTCCCGGCCATTATACACAACACCAAGATCATATTGCCAAGGTCTACCCAACAGTAAATGGCATGCTGACAAATCTACTATATCACATAAAACATCATCCTTATAGCTACCAATAGAAAGAGGAATAAGGCATTGCTCATGTACCTTAATAGTGCCAACATTGTTAATCCACCCCACAGAATAAGGGGTAGGATGCTTGCGTACCTCGAGCTTCAATTTCTCCACCAAACCACGAGCCACTAGGTTTTCACTGCTCCCACTATCAACAATGATCATAGCCGGAAGATCAATGACCTTCCCCTTGGTGCGAAAAATGTTGTGTCGCTCCGGATTGGCCTCCTCGGCAGGAGTAGTCAACATAAGCTTTCGGACCACATAAGATTCGTGCTCTTCCCCCTCGTCATCATCTCCATTGGGATCTATATGGACCACGTCGCCATCCTCTTCATCCCCGTCCTCGTACTCATCGTGCTCCACCATATTAACTCCCCTCCGTAGTGGACAATTATTGGAAATATGCCCTGTTTGGTTACACTTATAACATTTATCCCCATAATGTTTTGCATAAGGATTATTACCTTGTGTGTTGGTGTTTCGACGAGTCGGTGGGTTTTGTGTAGGAGCCGGAGTTGTAGTCTTCTTGCCATCATCAACCTTAGGACCCGCAACATGGGAAATCTCCTTGCTTCCATCAACATTAGCACCCGACGATTGTCCCTTGCCACCCGAAGAAGAAGCATCACCAAACCTCCTAAATGTAGTCGAAGTACGAAACGGAGTTGCCAACTGTCTTTCAGCCTTCCTCGCCCTAGAAATTGCTTCATTCAAAGAGTAGGTAGTAAACAACTCTATATGATGTTTGATATTAACCCGTAGACCCGACATAAATCTAGCAATCATCTGCGAATCTGTCTCATATAAATCAGTGCGTGCCGACTGCGCATGGAAATCATGAACATATTCATCAACAGTACGACTACCTTGCTTACAAGATAAGAATTTCATATAGAGATCCTGATCATGATTTCGTGGAAGAAAACGTTCCCTTAACTCCCTCTTCATATGGTTCCAATAACGAATTTCGGGCTGCCCTTCACGCAACCTCTGCCTAGACAATTGGTCCCACCATGCAGATGCGCCACCACGCAACTTGTAAGCAACATATGGGACTTTACTATCTTCTTCAATATGTATCAATCTAAAGAATTTTTCAACCTCCGAAAGCCAATCCAAGAAATCTTCGATAGATAACTCACCATTAAAAGCCGGAATATCCGCCCTAATCTTAGGACGTTGGTCATGTGGAGGCACTGCCCTGGCCTCACCTTCATCATTATCAGAAACCTCCCCGCCCATCGGATCATCACGGTGGAGATTTTTCCCGCGAGGACCTGCCCGATTTTGAGGGTTGGCATCACCGCCACCACGTACCCGCAACTGCACCAAAGCCGCCAATAATTCCGCATGTTGTCGATTGCGACGCTCTCCGTCTAACCGCATACGTTCCGTGGCTGCTGCTTCCATGCGTTCAAGGATTGCAGTGATGTCGTTCCTCCCATCGTTTGCCATCACCTCGTCGGAGAACCATAGGATCGTCCGATTTCTGATACCAACTGATGTAAAGTAAATGCAGCGGAATAGTAATCAAGTCCTGATCGAAATCAAACCTTCTGCAAGGAATAACAATTCCTTAGAAAACAAGAACTTTCGAAGAAATCCTTCTGCAAGCCAATAAGTTGACCAAGGGTTTTTGCAAGATGCAAATTGTAATTCAATTGATAAAAAGTCTACCTCCAAAAATAAACCCTAAGAGTATTTATACCTAGCACATAAGCTGTTAACCTAATTAAAAACGGAATATGAAATAATCCCAAAATACCCCTACCTAGTTTTCAAAACAGAATGAATTTTAAAACTGCTGAAAAAATCCCGTCGCGTGTGCGGTCGCCCACTCCGAGCTGCGCGGTCTCCCATCAGTACAGAGAATTATCCTTGCGTGATTCCACGCATGTACGGTCGCCCATCCCATCTGTGCGGCCGCCCACCTGTCCAGATGTATTTCCGTCGTTCCCAATTACACATGCGCGGTCGCCCATAGCCCGCGGGCGGTCGCCCACCTGTCCAGAGCCTTCATCTCGTCCAGACTTGGCTTGAATCATTCCAACTTGTACGACGTCACAAAAAGAATTTGATTTTGAAGACATAGTAAAGTAACACATTTAGGTAGGCAAATAACTGAGTAACCAAACATCTCAAACATTGCAACAAAAATAAATTCAAACCTCGCACAAAGACTCTCAATATAATGGTGAAAAGACGCGTACTCTTGACAAAGTAAAGAAATCATATAACATAATGAGAGGTATGACAAAGATTTTAAAATATTAAAATTGGTGGATACCGAACTATTTATATAGGAAGGACAATTTTTTAACGCTTGAAAGTCACCAGAAGTTAAATTACAAGTAATAAATATATTTTTAATGCAAATTATATCAACCGCATCAATTAATTAATTATCAATGAGAAATATTTGAAAGAGGGGTAGAGAGATCACAAGAATTTGAGTGGTTAATTTTAATTGTAATATAAGGCTCCGTTTGTTTTGGGGAAAACGTTTTTTTTCATTTTACAGTATTTGGTAAGTATGGAAAAATAAAGTCAAAGGAAAATGTTTCACGTCAACGAAAAATAAGCATGTTTTTCCCGAAAAATGACTTACAAATTTCTCTTGCGCGTTTCATTTTTCAAAAATTGTTAACACCCTCAACCGCACACCCAACTTCCCATACACCCCCACGCTACCCACCCCACATCCACCTCCACCCCTCCATCCATCCATCCATCCCTCACCCTAACCCCACCCCACCCCACCCCACCTTACCTTACCCACCCCCTTCACTCTACCCCATTCAACCACCAGCCCCCTACCCCAACCCCATTCCCCGTAAAAAAGATTTTACTCATATTAAAATTATTTTTTAACAACTCTCCATTGCCTCAACCCCTTAAAATATAAATAAATAAAAAGTATTCATATTTAAATTATTTTTAACAACTCCCCATCACCATACCCCACCCACACCCTTCTGGTACTTTTTCTTTTTTTTTGCTTTAAATTATTCATAACGACTTCTCCCGTCCCGCCCTCACCCTCACCACACCACACCACACCCTACTCCCCTACCACCACCCATATCCTTACCTTACCCCTAACATTACCCACCCCATCATACCCTACCCTATACCTCCACACACTACACCCTTCATCTGGACCCTACCCCTATCGCCTACTCCACACCCACCCACCTCATCCCCACCCTAACTCCTCACCCATCCTCACCCTCACCCCACCCCCACCACGCTACCCACCCCACCTCCATCACCTTACCCTACACCACCCCACACCTACCCCTTACTCCAATTTACCCCCACCCATACCTATCCCATCCTTACTTCAGATTGTGTTTTTAATAGAAAATATTTTTATTAGATTTATTAAACAATTGAAAATATTTTTCAAAAAAAATGTACAAACTTACCGTACAATCGATAATATGTTTATGTTATTTTTTGAAAAGCATTTTTCTTTTTTAGAAATATTTTTTGAAAAGTTATTTATTGAAAGTTGTTTTATGCGAAACAAACTATGTATGTTAATAGAGGGTCATACAAAATAATTACATTGGGTCGCAAAGGCTTTGGGCTTTGACTTATAAGCCGAGGACCAGGGTGGAAAATAAAAATTAAACTTATATCAATTTTGAATAATAAAACAAAGGAAATAAAATAAAATTTATAGTCTGAACTCATGGGGAATTTTCTATGTGTGGCCTCGTACTTTTATTTGGCCACATCAAGGCCTCAAGTGTAAATAATTAGCCAAAAAAGAGCTTTTAACAGAATTCGTTACAAAACTACTCTCTCCGTCCTTGAAATATTGTTTCATTTGTCATTTTGACTTGTCCCAAAAAGTATATTCCATTTATAAATTTAGATATGAATGTTAGTGCAAATCTACTAAGATACAAGAAGGTGAAGCTTTTTTTTAATAATTATAAAATATACAACAGAACAATCTTTTAGGGACGGAGGAAATATTAAATAGCATGAACTTGCATTGCATATGATTAATGGAATTGTTCTAATTGAATTTGCTATTCCTTTAAAGGGAGTTAAATAAAATATCCTAAATTAAAAGGATTGAATTTTTTGTTATTTTCAATCCTTCTTCTCACCATCTAATATCCACCACCCACCACCTTCCGTCCACACTCACCCATCAACATAAACCTTCAATATAAAGCCACCACCCCTTTTCAATATATTTTTTATTCAATTAAAATAGTCAAATTATAAAATTATATATTTTAAAAAATTAATGTCTTATTTTATTGTTAATTATTTTATATTACTAATATAAACTTTTCTTATTAATAAAATATATTTCCAAGAAATTTGTTTTCTTCGGTAAATATATTTTTCATTTTCTATT
>JAFEMH010003617.1:0-32500 GCA_022495995.1 Adenophora triphylla var. japonica | reverse complement strand
TCACTCAACTGTACCTTCTCTCCGGCAAAATTCAAACATTTCTCCAATGGAAGGCAAGCAATGACTGTACTCCCTCCGTCCCTAAATGAATGTCCAAATTTCATTTTAAGGGACACTCTGAAAATGTGTGCTTTTTATACATTTTAGTGGCAAAGATGCATTAATATTCTTGTTTTTCACTTTCTAAACATTTAGTTTTACTATAAAAAAATGAATAGCGAAAAAATTTTGGTAAAAAAACGTTCGGTGACAAAGTTTTGTACAAAAAAGACATTCATTTTGGGAGAAAAAAATGTCTTGAATTTGGACATTCATTTAGGGACCGAGGGAGTAGTATTTTTTGCCTTTTCCGCACTTGAGAATTGGAAGAAAGAGAATGCTTGAAGGATGGATATTCATTTGCTATTGCTTTAAACATGTCTTTTATCTTCTGCTGATTTACGTGGAAAATTTCCATATTGTTTGACAAACATTTCATTATCCTTTCCTTTGTCCCATTGAGTCTAATCTAGGTAATTGATAAGCCCATGGACTTCAGTACAGTTAAAGACAAAATGGAGGCCAAGGATGGCAGTGGATACAAAAATGTCCGCGAGATGTGTGCAGATGTGAGATTGATATTTAAGAATGCAATGAAGTACAATGATGAAAGGAACCATATTCATGTTATGGCCAAAACTTTGCTGGAAGTTTTTGAAGAGAAGTGGCTACAACTTTTGCCGAAAGTTGATGAAGAGGTAAAAAATCACTAATAAAGGCTTGAAAAGGCTTTAACATCTGACTCATCTTAACAAACGATGAGTAGTGTGGATACTCAGCCATGTAAAATTGTATACGTGTGTACGTGTGTGTGGGTGTTGCTGATTAACTTTCTTAAGTATGTACTTGTAGGAGAAAAGACAAAGAGATGAGGAATCAGACGCACAGTTAGACAGGCAGCTTGCTCAGGAGGCTGCTCATGCCAAAATGGCCAGAGATTTAAGTATTGAAGTAGGTGAAGATTTTGGTCTTTACTGCAACAATACCAAAAAATCTTCATGAATTTGCAAATCTTAGTCCACATTTTTGTTGATTCTCTTATTAACGGAATATTCTATGAACTTCCTCCAAACTATCAAATATTTTGTTTCAGCTTGAAGAGGCTAATAAGCAGCTTGAAGAACTTAGAGAAATGGTGCTTCAAAAATGCAGGTACGTAAAACAGCATATCATTAACTGCATGCTATGTTTGTGCCTATCCTTCAAAATGTATGACTGCTTCATCCAATAAGATGAGCTCCAATTTCCGTCTGTACAGAGTCACACAATTTCTTTGCTTCCAAATCAAGCTAATAAAATGTAAGATTGTTCAAATCTACCGCTTATAGAGTAAATAACATTTGTGGAAAGTTCCAATGTCAAGGTGGTTAGAAGTTTAACTATTACATCTCATAAAAAGCGTAGGAATAGGATATACTCCCTCCGTCCCGTTTTATGCTTCAAAAAATTATGGGAACAAGAAATAAGGAGAGGGTGTTTTAATTATAAAATATAGAAAGTGGGGTAGGGTGTTGTGTTGAAAATTGAAATGTAATGAACATGATTCCCAAAATACAGAACCATGTAGAGAAAGAGCTGAGCTCAAAAATGTATATTACAATTGAAGAGGATTACAAAGTTATTCACACAAATGTGAGACCTATTCGATTTATAGTAGCACAAGCGGAGTTGGTTTTCCTCTCTGTTGCAACTGACCACACTTGCTATAACAAATTGTAACAAACTCAACTTTGCCTAACTGTAACAAATTATAACTCAACTTACCTAACTGACTTATTTACACTTAGCCCCCTGTACTATCACCAGTGACCTCAGTGTCCTCAACCACCCCCCTCAAGTTGAAAGTGAGAAAATATTGCACACTTTTAACTTGGACAAAAGATGAGATAACCAAGGAGAAGATAATGGCTTTGTAAACAAGTCCATTGGCTGCTTAATAGTAGAAAGAAAGGAAGTTTCAATAAGCCCATTTTGCAAGCAATTTCTAACTGTGTGACAGTCAACTTCAATATGCTTAGTTCTCCCATGATACACTAGATTGGCAGCAATGTGTATAGTTTCTTTGTTATCACAGTGTAAAGGAATAGGAGTAAGACCAGAAATGGATAAATTCTTGAAGAGTGCTACTAACCAAGACAATTCACAACAAGTATTAGTCATGGCCCTATATTCAGATTCAGCCGAGGACCTGCTGATTGTTGTTGTTTCTTGCATTTCCAAGACATGAGTGAATCACCAAGGCTAACACAATATCCGGTAAGTGATTTTCTGGTGAGAGGACATGCAGCCAATCTGCATTACTAAAAGCCTTCAAAACAAAAGGACAAGACTTGGAATAGAAGAGCTCCCGACCAGGTGATGCCTTGAGATACTTTACTAATTTGAGAGCAGCAACCATGTGATCTTTCTTTGGGGCAGCAGAAACTGACTCAAAATGTGAACTGCATAACAAATATTTGGTCCGGTAATGGTAAGATATATTAACCTCCCAACCAACCTTCTGTAAACTTCAGGGTCATCCAAAAGAGAACTACTGGACAAGGCAAGATTATGAGTAGGGGACATAGGCACTTTACTTGGTTTAACAGAGAGACCAGTATCAGGTAAAATATCCAAGGTATACTTTCTTTGATGCAAGAGTAGGATTCTGTGCAACTTCTAAACCAAGAAAGTATCTAGGAAAGCCAAGATCTTTCATCGGAAAAACAGTTGAGAGATGAGTTTTGAACTAGTGGATATGATCTGAGCTTGAACCACAGATAACCATATCATCCATATAGATTAAAACCACAGTGAAAGAAGTCTTGGTATGTAATGTGATTAGGGAATGGTAACAGGCAGATTGAGTAAAGCCATAGGCTAACAAGTAGGATGAAAACTTCTGAAACCACTGTCTTGGAGATTGTTTAAGACCATAAAGAGACTTAATGAGCTTACACACAATGGGACCTTGAGTCTGAGAATAGTGAGGAGGAAGAGTATATCCAGGAGGTAGAGACACATGTACACTTCTTCAAGATCCCCACGAAGGAAGACATTGGTGACATACATTTGTGAAATGAACCAATCTTGAATAGAAGCCACAACAAGGATCTCACAGTAGTCATTTTTGCTACAGGAGCAAATGTAGCAAAATAGTCAACCCCCTTAGTCCGGGTGAATCCCTTTGCAACAAGTCTGGCCTTGTACTTGTCTAAGGAGCCATCTGGCTTATACTTTACTCTAAACACTCATTTGCAACCTACATTTTCTTATTAGGAGGTAAAGGCTGTAAATACCAAGTTTTGTTTGTTTCCAATGCATATATCTCAGCATTCATAGCTTGACATCACCAGGGATACTTACAGCTTGAGCATAAGACCGAGGTTCAACAATTTCAGACATGTTTACCACAAAAGCTTTGTAAGAAGGAGACAAAGAATTATATGAATATAGTTAGAGAAAGGATATTTGACAAGATTGGAGCAAGACATATGTGAAGGAAGATTAGTGTAATCTTTGAACTTTACAGGAATGGACTTGGCTCTAACAGGTCTAGCCAAAGGAGCAATAGGAGCAGGTGTAGATGGAGAAGGAGAAGAAATTTAAATCGAGGTAGATGAAGGAGGAACAAAAGCAGAGGGATCAAGAGGTGGATATGAAAGAGTGGTAACTTGAGAATAATCAATTGGAATGGAATAAAAAGAAATTGGATCAGAGAAAGAGGAATCAAGTAGGTGTAAAGAAGTGGGTATAGTAACTTGATCAGGAACAATTAGAATAGGAGCAGAAAAATCACAAGGAAATATGGATTCATAAAATTTCACATTTCTACTAAAAATGATCTTATGAGTGGTAAGGTTATAGACCTTGTAAGCTCTTTTACCAAAAGGATAGCCTAAAGGGATGCATTTGTGAGCTCTAGAGCCAAAATTGTCCTTGTTATGAGATAAGGTTGCTGCAAAGCACAAGCAACCAAATACTCTCAAATGGTGATAAGATGGAGTTTGATGAAGCAAAAGTTCATAAAGAGATTTGAAAGCATGAACAGAACTTGGTAATCTATTGAGAATATAAGTGACTGTTAATAGACAATCACCCCAAAACTTAATAGGAAGGTGAGCTTGAAATATGAGAGCTCTTGCAAGTTGGAGAAGGTGTTTATGTTTGATTTCAACTCTCCTATTTTGTTGGGGAGTATCAATGCGAGAACTCAAAGTAACAATACCAAGATAGGCTGGACATTTTACTATTAAAGAATTCAGATCCATTATCAGATCTGATTTCTTTAACAATGGAATTGAACTGAGTTTTGATCATTTGAAGAAGGACTTTCATATAATGACAAACATGGCCTTTGGATTTTAGAAGGTACACCCAAGTACACCTAGTATGTCATCCACAATGATTAAGAAACATTTACAACCATCATAAGTATGTTGGCTATATTGACCCCCAAACATCACATTGACAGTAGGATTGTGAGAAGAGCTAATAGGAAAAGGTAATCTTGTAAACTTTGCATAATGACATGCATCACACACAGTAGTTTTACAAGAGGAATCATACATAGGACAAAAACATGTTTTAAGGAAGTAAAAGGAATGTGACCCAATCGTAAGTGCCACAATTGAGATTTAGTCAAAGGACTTGAAATGAAATTGTTACAAGTAGAAACCGAAGAAGATACAACAGATCCAGAGGATTCATATGCAGAAGACACAATTTTGTATCAAGTTTGCAAATCTCCCTGAGAGTCTTGAGAACATGATCCTGAATTAAACATGTAGAGGAGGTGAATAGAAGAAAACAAGAGTTATCGATAGTGAGTTTTCTTCCCGAGATAAGATTATATTTAAAATTGGGCACACGTAACACATCTTTGAGGACAATGTTAGAGGAAAGAACAACAGTGCCTTTATGTGTTATTGGAACAGAGGTGCCATTAGGTAAATTGATAAAAGAATTCATGGCAATAATATTTGTCAAAGAGGATAGAGAAAAGGTCACATGATCTGTTGCCCCAGTGTCTAGTATCCAAGTGTTAGTAGTACAAGTATGACTGGTAAGAAACATAATTGGACTAACAGATTCTAGACAAGTAACCATACCTAACAGATGAGCCTTAGGATTGGGAAGAGTAGTGTGAGAGCTATTGAAGCCTGCATTGGTTAATAGACTAACCAAATGTTCATACTGAGCAAAGGTAAAAGAAACATTACCCAATCCATGAGAGTCAGAAGTAGAGCATTTAGTGGAACTAGGACAAGATTCAGCAACAACAACAATCTTGTTCTTGTATTTGGGCATTTTTGATAAATCTGGTTTAGATTTATAAAGAGAATGCCAATCTGGTTATTCATGAGGATGAAAACATCTTTCCTTGGTGTGAGTATCTCCATGACAGTGCTCACACCACAACTTAGGCTTCTTACCTGATGTTGCTTTGAAACTCTTATTGGCAGAATAAGAGGTATTATATGTTTTACCGAGAAGAGCAGTAGAAAGCTCTGCAACACCGATAAGAGAGGGAGTGACAGTGCATTTACGCTGGTCTTCTTCCTCCATTAACAAGGACACAACACTGGAAAGGGTAGGCGGAGGTGACATACGTAAAATCTGGCCTATAACATATAACATGAGTGAAATTCTCATTCAATCCCATAAAAAAAAACTAGTTAACTTTTGTAATTTCTCATACTTCTCTTGATACCGAATAGCACCACACACAATTACAGGAGCATTTAGGTACATGACTTAAACTAGTAAATTCATCCCAAAGTCCTCTGAATTTAGTAAAATAGCCATCATCAACTGTCATAGATCCCTTGAACACAATTAGCAATTTCTTGACTAATGTGGAAATTTTTTGGAGCATCACTTTTTGAAAATCTGGTAATCAAATCATCCAAAATTTCTCTAGTAGATGAAAAATAACGAGACTTGAAGCAATTTCAACACACACAACATTTAAAATCCAAACGATCACCATGCTGTTGCATCTCTCCCGATGAGCAGCATACTTAGAAATGGCAGTCGACTTCATGCTTTTTCCAATCACCATTCCCATTTTGTTTTTCGCAGTCAGTGCATTGATAAATGACCTTCGCCATTGACTAAAATTTTCATGAGTCAAAGCTTGAGTTATCAGGATTAAATCTGGAAGATCATTTTGGTTTAGGTAAAGAGGATGGGATGGATGCAAATGCACATTATTTGCTGGTTGATCGTGGTAATCTATATCATTTTCAGCATCAGAATCACTCATCATTTGAATTTGCAAGTTCTTGGATAAAAAACAAAGCAAAATTAGGGTTCAGAATTGCAGAATTAACAAAAATTAAGGCACAGAATTACAGAATTATGCAACAGATAAGTTCAAATCAGATCAAATTGATTTGATTTTATGAAGAAGAAGAAGAAATCAGAAACGCGGAAGACGATAGGCAATCAATCAGGCAATCAAATCAATGATTGCTTTGATACCATGTTGAAAATTGAAATATAATGAACATGATTCCCAAAATACAGAACCATTTAGAGAAAGAGATTAGCTCAAAAATGTATATTACAATTGAAGAGGATTACAAAGTTATTTACACAAATGAGATACCTATGCTAATTATAGTAGCACAAGCAGAGCTGATTTTCCTATCTGTTGCAACAGACCACACTTGCTATAACAAATTGTTACAAACTCAACTTTGCCTAACTGTAACAAACTCAACTTACCTAACTAACTTATTTACACTTAGCCCCTTGTACTATCACCGGTTACCTCAGTGTCCTCAACATGTTGTGTATAGAAAGTGGGTAGGAGAGAGAAAGTGGTGTAGAAAATAGTTAGTGGATAGTTGTTGTGAGAATGACATGTGGCGCTTATAAAGAAGTATTATAAACTTTTCTTTTTGGGTTTTTGAAGTTTAAAATGGGATAATAAAGGGGAAAATTTTGAAGCATAAAATGGGACAGAGGGAGTATGTTATAAGATGTTTCTTATGAGATGGACTTCAAATTTGTTTTACCCCAAATGTGCAGCCTATCATGCATATCTAGAGACTAGATGTAGATCATATCTAATCATGTTGAATGATAATTTCAAAATAGTAATGGTTCGTTGAGTAATATTTAGGGGACATTACTAGGAGCGGTGTGGCTAACAAGTTAGCGGAGAAGTATTACATTTAATTCATGTGATTAATGTCTTAGGTAGCGTTTTCATGGCTTACATTTTTTTAGTAATATTTATATGCATGATGTAGTAACATATTTCTACTGGACACATAAAAAAAATTAGAGCCTCTACCTTGTATTCTCATAATTTCTTGTACAATTCTTTCCTCTTTCCACCAAGTTTGGTATCATATCCTTAGAGATCCAACTCTAATTTGAGAGAATTGCGAGCGAGGTAAGCACATATTAAGCTAAAGTGTGTTTGCCTCCTTGAGTCTACAAAATTGATAGTTAAAAGTAAGCCTTGTAGAGATATCATAATGGATATTTTATGTGAGAAATTGATGTTTTCAAAAGAGTGGAGATTGGTGACTGCATTTTAGAAATTGATGTTTCCATCATCTTAAATGAACATAGGCAGTTGGTAATAGGATGGATGGGACGGAGATGCGTATGCTAAGGTAGATGTGTAATTATATGAGAAAGGATCGGCAAAAAAATGGGGTTACGAGGGTGAAAGTAAGTGTTGTATCCACTAGAGATAAGATTCTGGAGAATTGCCTACGGTGTTTTGGCTACATGAGTTAGAGACGTAATGATCACCGGTTAGGAAGCAAAATGATAAGATTGTGAGGCTTAGTGGAAGGTTTAAGAAAGCATGGATAATAAGGGTTATTAAAAATGGTTTGAGAATTGAAGAAGATTTGATTCTGAGAGGGCATAGCAGAGGAAAATTATCCATGTGGATTATGGGGTTTGATTTTTTAATATCTTATCTTTCCGTAGGTTTATTTTGTATTTCCGTTTCTTTTGATTTTCTTCACTTATTTCTTCGTTTATAAATACTCTTAACTTTCACCATTTATTATTTGATTGATTATAATTATTATTATTTCATTTCTAATTGCTTTATTGATGAGTATAGGATCCCAAACTAGTGATTTTTTTAGGTTTCATAGATTTTCTAGTTTTTTTGGTGCAGTTCACTTTTCTCGTCCGGATGTTCTAGATCTAGGTTTGCACAGTTAGGAATTTTGTGACCAAAATTCGTGCATTAGATTAGATTAGAATTTGTAATTGGTGATTCTCCTTATTAATAATATTGTTATTCCTCTGCCCGTGGACGTATCCAAGTTGGTGAACCACATAAATACTTGTGTTCGTGTGCGTGTGTATGTTGAAGAGGTACAAATTTCATGCAAGGCAGATTTCGTGCAGATTTCGGTAAAGGTACAAATTTCGTGCAGAATTCATGCGGTGCAGAGTTTCGGTACGTTCGGTACAAATTCGGTACGTTCGGTATGGATCTGGTACAAATTTCTGTTGTGAAGTTGGTGCTCCCCCGTTGCAATCAAAACAAAGAAATCAACACACCCACACGTACTAGAAAGAAACAATCACACACAAGAACACAAGAGTTGTTTACCCGGTTCATTCACCAACTCGTGAACTACGTCTGGGGGCAATTGCCAAGTCAATATGTATTCTAATATGTTGCTACAATCAACTACCATATGTTCTAGGCCGAAATTATGCTTATATAGTTATACAAGGAAGCCCTAACTCAGTTTAAGAAGAGATCTAATCAAAGTAGGAAACAAAATAAAAATCTGCTGCAGATCCGGACCGAGCGCGGCCGCCCTCAAGGCCAGCGCGGCCGCCCTCAACGCAGAGAAGATTTTGGGCTTGAAAAAGAACTCCAGCGCGGTCGCTCTTCACCTGAGCGCGGCCGCTCTCCTCGACAGAAGCACCTCCGAGATTTTTCCTTCTTGATTCACCGACTCCTCCGACTTAGGCTCCTCCTCTTCCTTGTAGTTTAGGACTCCAATCCCAACAATTTCGATACATTCGGTACGTTCGGTACAAATTCGGTGCAAATTTTAGTACATTCAGTACAGATTCGGTGCAGATTTTGGTACGTTCGGTATGGATTCGGTGCAGATTTTGGTATGTTCGGTACGGATTCGGTGCAGATTTCGGTACATGCGGTACATACCAGATTTCGATACATACCAGTTTTTGTGCAGAATTCATGGGATGCAGATTTTGGTACATACTAGATTTCGTGCAGAATTCGTGCGGTGCAGTTTTTGTGCAGAATAGAAGCGTATGTGGTATTCCGCTGCGTGAGAGAATGATGGATTCAAGCATGGAACCAACGATCTACAAGTTTACTGGGAGGAACAGTTTCAGTTTATGGTAGATCAAGATGAAGGCTTTTTTAAGAGACAAATACTTGTGGGCTTCGGTGGCTGCTCTAATCAGAGATCAAAAGGGTGATCCAAAAGGCAAGGTAGCGGTCGTTCCCACATCTGAATTTTCGGAGGAGAAAGCGAAGGAAGCAACATAACTAATCACTCTTGATGAGAATGCCCATTCTCAAATCAACAAGATGCTTGATGATAACATCTGGGCGGATGTTGCTTGTTGCAGTGATTCAGGTGGGGCTTTGTGGTTATTGTTGGAGAAGATGTTCCTAACAAAGTCTCTAACGAACAAGCTATACATGAAGCAGAAGTTGTTCGCTCCCCAAATGTCTGAAGGTACTTCTATTATATTAGGGAACACCTAGATCGATTTCATTCTTTATTAATTGAACTGCATAATATTGAAATTAAAATCGATTATTAAGATGCTACTTTTATTCTGTTGGCTTCTTTACCACTGACATATGAGATGCATGTATACTCCTGCATTAGTGGTAAGGACACGGTTACTTTGAAAGAGGTAGAGATTGACCTCAAGATCAAAGATTTGCATCAAAAGGCGAGTGATATATGTACAAAATTTCAGTCATCAGGTTTCGTTGCGGGAGGCAATAAGGGCCAATATAGAAGAAAGAAGGGTTTTTTCTAGAAGGGGTACAAGAACTGGAGATGTCGGTAATTACTGCAAAGAAATGGGGCATTTAAAACACGATTGTCCAAGATGAAGAAGAGCTAGCAAATTGGGTCAACTGCAGCTATGACAAATGATGATTTGGAGGACTATGCTATAGTGATCAAACAAGATAGAAGCATGGAAGATGCATTGATTCTTGATTCTGAGGCAAATTATCACATGTGTTCGCGCAGGGAATGGTTTGCAACGTACGAGCAGATGGAAGGTGGCGATATTTGTACTGCTAATGGTTCTATTTGCAAGGCGGTTGGCATGGGTTCCATAAGGGCGTAGACTTCTGTTAGTAAGAATTGTACGTTGAACAAGGTTAGATATGTTACTGAAGTAGCAAATAATCTGATATTGCTTAGTCGGCTAGACAAGATAGGATACAGTTTAAAAGGTGATGGTAGAACAGTAATTGTTTGCAAGTGTTCGAATGTAATTCCGAAAGAGGTAAAACGAGGTGCATTGTATGTCCTCTATGGATCTGCGTTTTTTTGCTCGAGTGTCGAGCATCGTACTACAGAAGGTATGATAAAGACACATATGAAGAAAGTATGTTGTAAGACTTCTTGTGAGGTGGTTGACAAACAGGTGGAGCAGCGAGTTACTCAAGGTAAGGTGGAGTTGAAATGGGCAAGCCACAGTTAGTGAGTCGACACACACAATCTGATATTCTAGAGGAGAAAGGGGGGATGAGCCGAGTATCCTACGCTAGAGCAACACTAGCACATTTGGGAAGCGAAGAGGGAATCGAAGAGAAGGTACATGTTAAGGTTTTCGTTGTCGCTTCATCTGTTTTGGTTGGCGAGATTCAATGTCGACTGGATGTGCCTAATTGGCAGTGGGGGCAATTCTGAGTGCTATTGTGGTGACACGTTTGGCTGTCTTGAATACACATATGTGTGCTTAGCGAAGCACAGTTTGGTTTTCCGGAGGACAAGTTGGTGTTCGGCGTAACACATCTGAGGCACAGGTGGAAAAGTCGGTTCTGATTATTGATTTGGGAGATTCAAAGTAAAGGTGCATATTTGTTAGGATTTGTGCATTTGAATTTGTAGAAGTTCAGTTGACAAAGGAGTCCAAGAATAAATCGGAATTTGATTTGAATCGAAGACGGAAGAGGAGAAGAAATTTGAATGCAATTTAGAGTACTGTGCTGTTGGATTGTGACACGAGACAAAGGAACAAGGAAGTCAAGGGGCTGGATTTTGGGTGCGCACATGAGGTGGCCACCCAAAAGACAACAGTTGTGGCGTGCTCCAGGAGTTGTGGCCAAACAGTAGGTGGTCCTGGTAATGGGCCGTCCAGTTGGGGCCTGACTTTTGTACACAAGCTGGGACTTGTTTTGGCCGAGAGGTTTCCAAGTCCTTATTCAAGAAGGACTTGTACTCGTATCGTATTGCAAGTTTTGAACTCCTTTCGCGTCAGGAAATTGAGTAGTATAAATACTACTATTTCGCCTAACGTTTTTCGTGATCGTTTTTCGTGATCTATAGTGTGATAGACATATCAATAATACTAGGATCCCAAACTAGTGATTTCTTTGGGCTATATAGATTTTCTAGTTTGTTTAGTGCAGTTCACTTTTCTCATCCGGATGTTCTAGACTATGATGCTCGGACTCGGTACGAGTGTCCGACACGTGTACGGATCTGAGTGTTGAATAATTCAAATCTCAAAATTACGGACTCGGGGACACGGATTAGAAGGGTCCAAATTTTGAATATGGACTAGGCATATAAAAATACATAGGATTTTAAGTATAAAAAAATTATCCAATTACTAAAATGGAAATTTATTATGGGGCCAGCAATTACCATGCGTCCAATACATAGCCAATTTAAAATACAATAACAACAACAAAAAAAGTCATTTTTTAAAAAAATTTGCACAGTCAAACTTGTGGATACAACTGTATCCAATCCTAACCACCCATAAAACCCTTTAATTTCTCTCCTTTTGTGAAATTTCTCTCTCCTTCGCCCCCTCATTTTCTCTTTTACAGTTTTCTCTTTTCTCGCTCCTCTGCCTTTCCATGGAGGGGACCTCAATTTCTCTCTATCTTTAGATCTTCAAACGTCGACCAACATAGATCAACGACCACGACAACCTTCACCGATCGACGATAGCGAAGATCAACGATGGCGAACCGATTGACGACGACGACCTTCACCATTGACAACGGCGACCTCGATGACCTCAACAATCGAGCCAATTTCTGAGGTAAGTGCTGAGTACGCTTTTTCCTAGCCACGTCCAGTACATATTCCTATTCCGTATCCGTGTCGTGTCGACACGGGTACGGTGCCATAAAATGGCGAGTCCGAGCATCACAGGTTTTATATCTATGGTTTGCACAGTCACAAATTTTGTCAAAATTCGTGAATTAGATTAGAATTTGTAATTGGTGATTCTCCATATTAATAATATTGTTCTTCCTCTGCCCGTGTACGTAGCCAAGTTGGTGAATCACGTAAATAATTGTGTTCGTGTGCGTGTTGTTATTATCCATCTTCTCTACTGCCTGTTATAACAGTATGTGCATTGATTGGCCAATTTTTGGAAAACCACTGCATTAAATTTTCTTCCGAAAAGGATGACATAAGTAGGCGACCTAATGTTTTTTGAGAAGGCTGCCACTAATTGTTCCTGTTTGGCTAAACTGAATTACTAAGAAAATCCAATTTCGGAAAGTCAAGGGTTCAAAGGTTAAGTTAGTTAAGTTAGGGGAAGGTGTTATTACTCATTTTGCCCAATCTAACAATTTGTCATGCGATGATGGTGGTTCCAAATACTCCATAAGATTATTTGTATAACGTTATGAATGTTGGATTTTTAGATTAAACTGTCACATTGATTAGAATTATCCACTCTCACCTTTTCATGGTGTTATCGCACAAAAGACAAGTAAAGCAAGCCAACAGAATCTCAGTTTGACTATCAAGATTAAAGAAAGGGATTATACCTTGACTCAAGAATTTGATTAGAACAAGCCTTCAATTCAACAAGGATTCAGCAAGGATCTTGTGTTGGATTAGGCAACAATCTAGCGTTTTCGAATCTACAAAGATTGTAGAACTAGCCCAATATATGCAAAATGTTGTAAAATCAATGCAATCAAACTCGGATGTAGTGTTTAAAGACCAAAATGCCCCTTGTAAAGGGTAAAATAGACAATTTCCTTAGTAAGAACTATGCGGTTAATATGATGCCACCGAAACCGCGTGGTTTGTGTGCTCTAAGAATGTGTAAGTGGATTTGTGCAAGTAGTATGTTTGTGGGAATTTCTTATTTGATCTAAAGGGCAAATGACAATTTAGGGCCTGATATCGAGTTTTTTACCAAACGGCCCTGCTACTGTCAATTTATTATATTTTAACCTTTGTACTGTCAAAACTCACAACATCATATGTGTATTTTCATTTCATATCAATTTGACTAGAATTTTTAACTGGTGTTAAAAACTTAACGAACTTGTCCATCATGATGTCCAATTGACATTTTTCTCCACATTGAAATGTGAAATGACCATTTTACCCCTTTCTTCTCCGTTATCCCCTTCTCTCTCAAAAGTTTACCATATTTCAACAGTCCTCCCTTTCTCTCTCCTAAACCAATCCGCCACCCTTCCTCAACCCCACCCCCTTCCACCTCTACCTCTACCAAGCCCATTTCTGCTCTTTCCCCTCTAATCTCTCTTCCTCACCTTTCCCCAACTCTCTCTTTTAATCCTTCAATTTTATTGCCCCTTCCTCAACTCACCACCACCATGCCCACCACCGCCACACCCACTTTTGAGAGACATTTGCCAAAATGTTGAACTTTAAACATCTTTTGTACCTAAAGTACATAAAACCCTAAATATCTCACCATATTCCATCGCAAGTCTTTTAGAACTTGTTGTAAGATGGGGGATGATTTAGCAACTTCCCAAAAAAATGGACTGCGACAAAAGTTTTTAAAATATAGACATTCATTTAGGGATGGAGAGAGGAGTACTTTTTCTTCATCTGTTTCCCTGTTTTTTATTTGAAAAAAGAAAAGAAGATGTATGTTAGTATCTTCCTCTAAATATCAACTGTATATAGCGAGTATGATCTTTAGAAGGTTCGAGACACAACAATGGTACTAATTTCTTAAGAGCATAGGACACTGTACCTTAAGCATTCAAGTCCTAGTTTCCATTTTAAGCGCCTAAATGTATGTATCTGTGTGGAGTATGATTTTTATTGAAAATTTCCAGTGAGCCCTGTCTCTTATGCTCTCTTGGTAGTTCTTGCATTCTATTGGAATTTGGTGTACAAACTCTGGATACTCTAATATTCTGATTATACGTTTTATAGTTCTAGCATCACTGAACTTAACACTATCAGTTTTAATAAAAATGTTTCAGGAGGATGTCCACTGACGAGAAAAAAATAATTATGAGGGTTCTTACCTGTTTATCTGCTGGAGACCTTAACAAAGCATTGTCAATCATTGCCCAGGATAATCCCAAATTTGAACTGGCGAAAACTGAGGTGGAGCTTGACTTGGATGACCAGGTTATCATTTATATCACTTCCAACTAATTTTTGAAAGCCATATTTACATTTATTTACTAAGATTATTTCGGTTTATAGCCATGCTGCAAGCAGTGGCGAAGCCACTTGAAGTTAATGTGGGTCATTCGATCCCCTTGACTTGGGAGTTAAATCACTATATCATAATTTTATTCCTACTGTGTCATCGTGTCCTATGCAGAATGAGTCCACCTTATGGAAGTTAAGGTTCTTTGTTCAAGACGCTCTTGAGGGTCAGAGAAAGAGAGCAAGCATGGGTGGCAACAACAACGATGATGCTGAGAACAACAATAACAATAACAACAAACGGAAAAGAAAGATTTGTGATGCTCTCGCTAAAACTAATCAGAAGAAGAATAGAAACCGACCCTAGTGCTCTATTTCACCGGCTGTTATTTGCGTATACATTTTCAAATTATATTTGGAAATGAATGAACTGACTTGATGGCTGTTTTACAAAAATATAGATAAAGTGATAAAATGGTCAAGTCTCTGTTGTAAAGACTACTTTGTCAAAATAGAGATCCTTAAATTAGTTTTCATGTAAACTTTTTGGCATTGTAAAGCTTACTAGACCAGAGAGAAAACCAAATTTCGGTTTGTACATGTCTCTGTACACTTGGTGTTAGTTATGGGTGCTGTCTCTCTCTCTCTTTCTCTCTCTCTCTCTCTCTCTCTCTCTCTCTCTCTCACGCAATTCTCTCTCACACGCACATAAACATCCCTAAATGATTGGTTTACCAGTGGTGTTGCGTTTGCTGTTCAATAGTTTACTTCTCCCTCCGTCCCCCAAAATGATTTTCCCTCTTTTTTTTTTTTCCGTTTATGTGAAGGAACTTTGAGCAACAACTTTGGGTTACAAATGTAAATTTAAAACTTGTTATTGATACACCGTCAACAATATTATCAATAACAAATTTTAGACTTTCATCAATATAGTTAAATCATTATAAAATTATTGCTTAAAGTTCTTCGTAGTAACTGTTGGACTTAAATGTAGGCTTCTTTAAGACTTAATAGAAAAACTAACGGAGATTGAAAACAAATGAAATCAAGTCAAGTCTTGTATTGAATACAATCTCCGTAAGAAGTTATTGCCCCGCACAGGTGCTTACGATTTCTATGGCAATCTTCTAGTAAGATGAAACGACTTTTAAGTATATGATAGGAGCACTCCAAATCAAATACTCTAGCGAACAACACTATGTTTGAAACTTTGGACTTTGAAGGATTTGATGCAACAATATGTCAATGATTTGGATATGTTTATCTATCTTACTAGAGGGTAGGAAGGCTCAAATGACTGTGTGTACGAATTGAAATTCGGAGGGGAAGTATATAAGGAGAGTCAAAAGGTTTTGTGGCTTTTCACTTGAAAAGGTGCAACTATTCGAAACAGCAGCAAGGGCACGACTCGTGCCCCTTGGCACGAGTCGTGTTCACGACTCGTTTTCAAGCTTTCACTCATTCTGATCAGTTTTGAGCCAAACGTCCATTAAGGTCCATTCGTGCTCACGACTCGTACTCAGAGTCCCCACTCGTTCTGATCACCAGAATGCACAATATCATCAGCCAAAAACACAGTTTAAATCCAATTTGATCCAAACGATCAAATTGACCCTTTTAACCAACTCTCGTTAAGTTACAAAACTTTGTCATTAATTTCTCATTCACCCGGAAATGGTTTTGAGACAATAAATGAGTTTTATAATCTACACTAAATGTAGAATACATTTTTGTAACTTGCTTCGTTAACTATTTAACGAATTCCGTTAGGAAGTTAGGTCAACGTTAAGTCAAACTTAACTTTTGTTACCCATTTCCAACAATCCCCCACATGAATGACAATTAATGCATGAATGCAATTTCGTCCAAAGTTCCGGCGAACTATTATTACATCGGGATAGATAGCTTGTGGCCTTGAATCTTCCCTAGTGAAATATTATCGGATATACTAGCCATTTGGTAGCAAGTCGCTTTGAACCAGTGACTGTCGGATGTATACCAAGACAATAATACTCACATAATAAGAGCTCTAACAATTGTTGTTCTCACGTTTTGTCCATTTCGGCCCTGGACCGTATCTCATTCATAAGCGTTCATTTAGAGGCGGCCAAATTACCTCTCGCTTATATAGGTGATTCTCACTATAAGGAGTATCATGCACTACTCCACCCGTAGGTATAGAAATCATTAAAAGTTTTCTCAACTTATCCTTACCACTGCTGCATGTGCTTGTACTTGGATGTTCTGGGAATGAGTATTCAACATCTCCAGGTTAATAAACCGAGTTGTTGTTTCCAAGTAACTCTACTAGAACTTATAACTTGGTTGTCTCATTGAACCAAGGGCCTGGGATCTCCATTTCTCAAGGTTGAGTGTCGGCCATAAGTCCTGTTGTTGTGGGTTTTAAACCCATTCCCCTTAACAGTTTATACAGTTGATCTCGATTTATACCTTTGATAAACGGATCCGCTAAGTTATCACATGACTTTACATAATCAATAGTGATAACACCATTTTTGATCAACTGTCTAATGGTATTGTGTCTACGACGAATATGTCTGGACTTACCATTGTACATACTATTCTGTGCCCTTCCTATTGCTGATTGACTATCACAATGTATCATAACAGCAGGCACATGTTTACTCCAACAAGGAATATCCTCCAAGAAGTTCTTAAGCCATTCTGCTTCTTCCCCAGCTTTATCTAAAGCGATAAACTCAGATTCCATCGTGGATCTGGCTATACACGTTTGTTTGGAGGATTTCCATGACACTGCTCCTCCACCTATTGTGAAAACATATCCACTCGTGGATTTTGAGTCTTTTGTGTCTGATATCCAATTAGCGTCACAGTATCCTTCTAATACTGCTGGATATCTCTTATAAAGTATCCCATGATTCATAGTATACTTTAAATATCTTAGTACTCTCATTAGTGCTTTCCAATGATCAGTACTAGGATTACTTGTGAACCTACTTAGTTTGCTCACTGAATATGTAATGTCTGGACGTGTACAATTCGTTAAGTACATAAGACTGCCAATTACTCTTGCATATTCCAGTTGAGAAACCGGTTCCCTTTGTTCTTGGATAAATGTTTGAGCCAAGTCTACCGTGTCTTAGCCGGAGGGTCATCAAAGATATTGAATTTCCGAAGAACATTCTCTAGGTAATGGGATTGTGAAAGAACTAATCCTTCAGATGTTCTAGAGATCTTTATCCCTAATATTACATCAGCTAATCCCATGTCTTTCATGTCAAAGTTCTTCTTTAACATGCCTTTGGTATTCATGATCAAATCATGACTACTTCCCATTATGAGCATATCATCTACGTAAAGACAAACTATTACAAATGATTCAGATGTTTCTTTGATGTAGACACATTTGTCACATTTATTAATCTTGAATCCATTTGATAACATAGTTCGGTCAAACTTTTCATGCCATTGCTTGGGTGCTTGTTTTAGTCCGTACAACGACTTTACAAGTTTACACACCTTTTGCTCTTTACCTGGAACAACAAACCCTTCGGGTTGTTCCATGTAAATTTCTTCGTCTAACTCTCCATTTAGGAAAGCTGTCTTCACATCCATTTGGTGTATCTCAAGATTATGCACGGCTGCAATGGCTATGAGAACACGTATAGATGTGATCCTTGTGACAGGGGAGTATGTATCGAAGAAATCATATCCCTCTTTCTGTCTAAAGCCTTTGGCAACTAGCCTAGCTTTGTACTTATCGACTGATCCATCCGCTTTATACTTCCTTTTAAGGATCCATTTGCAACCTAATGGTTTGCAACCTGGAGGGAGATCAACTAATTCCCAAGTATTGTTGAGCATTATGGATTCTATTTCACTGTTAATAGCCTCTTTCCAGAACGAACTATCCGGACCGGATAAAGCTTCTTTAACAGTGGATGGTTCGTTTTCTAACATGTAAGATAGAAAATCAGGACCAAAAGACTTTTCCACTCTTTCCCTTTTGCTACGTCTCGGTTCTTCATCATCTATTTGAGAAGGACCGGTTGTAGACTCATGTGTTCTCTTATTAGAACCTATATCTTTCCTGTCCTTAGCCGGAAAGATGTTTTCAAAGAATACCGCATTCCTTGATTCTATAGTAGTTCCTACATGCATATCAGGAATGTCTGATTTGTGCACTATAAAACGATAGGCACTACTATTATTGGCATATCCAACACAGTCAATGGTCTTTGGACCAATCTTGACTTGTTTCCGCTTAGGTACTTCAACCTTGGCCAAACACCCCCACACTTTAAGGTATTTATAACATGGTCTACGATTATGCCATAATTCGTAGGGTGTTTTATCAATACCTTTCTTGGGTATTTTATTAAGAACATAATTAGAAGTGAGTATGGCTTCCCCCCACAAGTTGTCGGGCAAGCCTGAACTTATCAAAAGCGTGTTCATCATCTCCTTGAGAGTACGGTTTTTGCGTTCAGCAACTCCGTTAGATTGAGGGGTATATGGAGCCGTCGTTTGATGAATTATGCCGGATTCCCAACATAATCCTTCAAACGGTGCTTCATATTATCCACCTCTATCGCTTCTAATTTTCTTAATCTTCAAGTTAAGTTGATTTTCAACTTCTTTCTTATAAGTCTCAAAAGCCACTAAGGCTTCATCCTTACTTCTTAAGAGATAGACATAACAAAATTTTGTGCAATCATCTATAAATGTAATGAAATACTTTTTACCTCCTCGAGTTTGCACAAGTTTTAAATCACATATGTCGGTGTGAATTAACTCGAGAGGAGTTGTGTTTCTTTGTATGGCATTAAATGGCGACTTCGTCATTTTTGCCTCAACACAAACTTTGCACCTATTAGTCGAGTCGGATTTAGTCATTTGGATTAAATCTTGTTTCGCTAATTTCATAATGGTGTCGAGGTTTACATGTCCTAATCTATCATGCCATAAATTAAAACTTTCCGACAAGTAAACATAAGAAACAGAATTTTTATTCATCGCACCTCGGCGGATCACGTTCATTATATTCATCTTGAAAAGGCCCTCCTCGAGGTAACCCTTTCCAAGAAATAAACCATTCTTGGTTAATACAAATTTGTCGAATTCAAATACTAGTCTAAAACCGGTCTTACTAAGCAAAGCGCCGAACACCAAATTTTTACGGATGTCTGGAACATGCAGCACATCCAACAAGGTTACTTCTTTTCCGGAAGTCATCTTCAATATCACGTTTCCAATGCCTTGAACATCGGAGGTCGCAGAATTTTCCATGTAGAGCTTTCTTCCGGAGATGGGAGTATAGGAGGAGAAACTCTCCTTATTTCCACAAATGTGGCGGGTAGCACCGGTATCTATCCACCAAGCTTTTGGATTCTCCTCCAAGTTTGCAACGTTGGCCTCAAAGATCATTGCTGCAAAGTCTAGGTTCATGTGGTCAACATTATTCGCCTCTTTCTTTGGGAGACGACAGTCTTTTGCTAAGTGGCCCAGTTTGCCACAATTACAGCAAGACCCCTTGAACTTCTTAGAGCCCTTCTTCTTTCCTTTCTTAGCATTCCCGGCATTTTCAGAATGCTTTCTCTTTGTGCCACTTGTGCTAGCCTCGGCGAGATTGACCTTAGCCTCCATTCAGCCCTTAGCAACCTTGGCCTCGTTGATTCTATTGTTCTCTTCAATTTGAAGACGAACAACAATGTCTTCCAAGGACATCTCCTTGCGTTTATGCTTGAGATAGTTCTTGAAATCCTTTCACGAAGGCGGCAACTTTTCAATGATAGAGGCCACCTTGAATGGATCATTCATGATCATCCCCTCGGCATCAAGCCCATGTAGAATGAGTTGGAATTCATCCACTTGAGTTGTTACCGATTTGGAATCGACCATCATGAAGTCAAGATACTTACCGACGACAAATTTCTTTGACCCGGCGTCTTCGATCTTGTACTTCCTTTCCAAGGTGTTCCACAATGCCTTGGCAATCTCGACGTTACTATACACATTGTATAGTGCATCGTCAAGTTCATTTAGGATGTAATTCTTACACAAAAAATTACCGTGAGCCCAAGCCTCCTTGGCCATTTGCCTTTGGGGGTCGGGATCACCATTTTCCACCGCCGGAGGATCTTCCTTTAAGAAGCGGTGCAAGCTTAGGGTGGTCAAGTAGAATAGCATCTTCTGTTGCCATCTCTTGAAATCCACACCAGTGAACTTTGGAGGTTTCTCACCGTGACCCGGGTGATGCGGTGTATGAGCGGGTGCAACATTGTTGAACGTAGCGTCACCTTGAGAAGGAGGCGTTACATTCCCTTGACTGGATGCGGTGGTGTCTTTCTCGGTTGCCATCTCTTGAAGATCTTGAAGAAGCGTCAATAACTTCTTACGATTGCTGGACTTAAATGTAGGCTTCTTTAAGACTTAATAGAAAAACTAACGGAGAAAGTAACGGAGATTGAAAACAAATGAAATCAAGTCGAGTCTTGTATTAAATACAATCTCCGTAAGAAGTTATTGCCCCGCACAGGTGCTTACGATTTCTATGGCAATCTTCTAGTAAGATGAAACGACTTTTAAGTATATGATAGGAGCACTCCAAATCAAATACTCTAGCGAACAACACTATGTTTGAAACTTTGGACTTTGAAGGATTTGATGTAACAATATGTCAATGATTTGGATATGTTTATCTATCTTACTAGAGGGTAGGAAGGCTCAAATGACTGTGTGTATGAATTGAAATTCGGAGGGGAAGTATATAAGGAGAGTCAAAAGGTTTTGTGGCTTTTCACTTGAAAATGTGCAACTATTCGAAACAGCAGCAAGGGCACGACTCGTGCCCCTTGGCACGAGTCGTGCTCACGACTCGTTTTCAAGCTTCCACTCGTCGATCGCTTTGAGCCAAACGTCCATTAAGGTCCATTCGTGCTCACGACTCGTGCTCGTAGTCCCCACTCGCTCGATCACCGAATGCACAATATCATCAGCCAAAAACACAGTTTAAATCCAATTTGATCCAAACGATCAAATTGACCCTTTTAACCAACTCTCGTTAAGTTACAAAACTTTGTCATTAATTTCTCATTCACCCGGAAATGGTTTTGAGACAATAAATGAGTTTCATAATCTACACTAAATGTAGAATACATTTTGTAACTTGCTTCGTTAACTATTTAACGAATTCCGTTAAGAAGTTAGGTCAACGTTAAGTCAAACTTAACTTTTGTTACCCATTTCCAACAGTAACGGCTAAGAAAGTGGGAAGATCATTTGGTAACAGAGGAAGTATTTTCCTTGATATAATTTGATGATCAGCTTGGATTTTTTTTTCCTGAGAATTCCTTGAGGCTAGTAGATTATTCAAATAAAAAGATAATCACTTTGACTTTGGCGGTTAATTTAATTGAATTTTAATCAAAATTGTATAAAAACTTAATTTAATGTTCCTCGCCAAGTGTCCAAATATAAGTTGAAAATTTTCAGAAGGTTAAAAGTGTTGGAAGTTCAACAATTTTCTTTTAATCAAATGTAGAGAATGAATTTTTCTGATCAAAGACAATTCAAGCAATCTCACGAGAACAAATTTGAAAATTTTTTGGATATTCATTTTGGGCTAGAGGGAGAGGGAGTAAAACTTTAATTAACGAAGAGAGTCACGAGCAAGATATAAAATACAACTAAAAAGTTGGGTCAAATGAAAGGAGTGTTGCAATGCATGAAACATATCAAAATTACTTCTTGGGATTTTTGGCTAGTTCAATTCCAGCTTTCTTGGCCATGGCATCGAGCCCGTGCTTTTCTATGGTCTTTAAGGCCTTGGTGGATAATCTCAGTTTAACAAACCGCTTACCTTCCTCCCACCATAATCTCTTGTATTGTAGGTTCACAAACTGCAACTTCTTTGTCTTGTGGTTCGAGTGGGAGACTAAGTTTTTGTTGTTAGACTTCTTTCCAGTGAATGGGCATATCCTACCTGTAATAAATTCCGATTGGTCAAAATGAGAAACATTCAAATCGGTTTTCGACCGTTTTCTGGAAAATATATAACAAAAGAAAACAAGGGAATATACAACAAATATTAAGCATATAACATAATCAAGATATTAAAACCTAGTTAATTATCAGAAGCAATATTTGCCATTTCTGTTGTCTAAATTAAAAAAAAAAAAAAAAAGAAACGAAAATTAGTTATTGTAATCTACAATCACCATTCATTATCAACTTAATTACTAAAGCATGAGATACGAAAGTTTGAAACCTAACTACTAAAGCATGAGACACGATAGTTGAGGTACTACGTAGTGTCCCCTACAGACCATCTCAGTTAGCAGGAAAGGATATCGAAGAGGAAGGGTGATTACATCATTTAGCTGAACTAAAACGTGACTCAACCCCATTCCGTAAGTTTGCTAGGCACTACTTTATCAAAAGAATCGATTGCAGAATTTCTCGATATTATGCGTTTTAATCAATAACAACCAGAAATGTGCCCAGGTAAGCACACCATTTTGTATGCTCAAAACAGAAGCGACATTCTTGTATCTCTTGTTTTCATTGCATATTCTTTCAGAAATATTTACAGCCATTAACAAAGATAAAAAAAAAAAAGAAAAAAAAATCCAAGGTGGGCCAACTGTTACCACATTTTTTACATCGCAACCTACGTGTTTCAGTCAACAATACTTCCCTGCCGTCAATCCGTTCAGCACTATTACAACCCAAACATCACAGTCAGGCCAGCCATTGCCACAGCTAAAAAAGTTCCAAACACATCAATATACATAATTTGTAATGAGATATTTGATCTCACATTTCTGTCTTCGTTGTGGTTTTTAAGCTCTAGATTTGGACACAAGAGAAGCTCATTAACGTTTCATTTTCTTTATGTTTTGGTCGGCGTAAATCAACAATAAAGACAAGGGATGTATTTTTTTTGACATTGACCTTGACATGGATAGAGATTAAGCCCAAAATAATTACTAATTGATATAAGCAGATCAACCATAAAGAATTTACCCCGTCCCTCCTTCTCAAATCCAGCATCACAACTTTAAGTTACTCCATTAGAAGCATACCATTCATGCCTTAATCTTAACATTTGAACTAAGATAGCAAGTTACTACTCCAGTTTCAACTTAAAAGGCTTCGAATTGTATTACTATCTCCGTCCCCAAATAAATGATCAAAAACTTTTCAAATTTGCTCTTGATTAATCAAGACCATTTTAAAAAAATAAATAAATTTGGTGATTCATTTTGGGACGGAGGGAATATAAGAAACAAAAAACCAATTTCCAATTCCCCTGCGCATTTTGATGCTGTTCATAAGGCATAACCAAAAGTTCAATATTCACATAATCAACCAAGCCAAATTCACTATAACAGTACCCCAAAATAAAGGGAGAGGGAGAGAATACAGTAAATTAGAAAAGAGGGAGGGAGGGATTACGAGCAACAGGTTGAATAGGGCACCGGAAAGGAGCGAAAATCGGTTTGACTTGGCCAATTTGATCATAAGAAATCCTGATGCCACTAAATTGAGAAGATATAAACCCTAGCTGAGGAGCAACCGCATCTTTGTTCTTCAAGGACGATGAAGAAGAAGAAGAAGGCGGCATATAATGCGCCTTGATTTTGCATCTATTGGAGGTTTTGGCCATTGCCATTGCCATTCCTGAGGAAGCCGTTACCACCGCCATTTTTGAATGCTCGGTGTGTTTTTCTCTTATCTGCTGTAACTGTTGGCAATGCCTCTCTGTATTTGGATAGGTGAAAGAAGTCAAGAACCATATCTATTGCTTTTGGTTCCAGGTCTAGTTAACTCCCTCCGTCAAATATTTAACGGAAAAATTACACCAATTTAACCATTGTTTCTTTTGGAGAGTAAATATTTCATGAGTCGTCCCTGTATTTGTTATAAATTGCAGTCTAAATTATGTTTCTCTTTCATCATTTTATTTTTCCCCATAATATTCATTGTACCACAAACAATGATTCCATTTTAATTCCATCGGTTAACGACGTTGTATTAACCTAAAATAAATGATGACATGGGGGATAAAGTTAAAAGCACAAAACTCTGTTAAATATTTAATGAATCTAGCACATATTAATGGATCCAACTCAAACACATCCAACCAACCTATATTTAACTAACTCGGCACATATTTAAAGCATTCATGATGTGAATGTCAAAAGAGACAGATCACCTGAATCATTTTTGTTTATCATATTGTTTGTGTACCACAAATAAGTAGGGATGACAACGGGTTGAGTTCAGATCAGATAAGTTCTGATCCAAATTCGATCCAAACACTATAAACCCTTTACCGAACCCGATACGATTCGAAGCTGTCATTTTTTTTTTAGCTAAGATGCAATCCAGTTTATTTTTTAAACGTGTAAATACAGAGAGTACTGACATTAATAAAAGGGGCGATATAATTTCAAAACCATAAGTGCAAATGCTTTAACTTAGTACTAAGTACCAATCCAGCAATATACTAATTTCACAATCTAACATAAAGAAGAAAAAAACATGCTTGGATATATAATTCAAATGAAAGAAAGAAGCCAAAACAAAAATAGCATTGATGGGAGGCCTGACTTTATTGAATTTAAAAGAAGCTTATAATGAAAAAAATGTTCCAATTTCAATGCTTTTAGAGTGAAAAGCTGGTAAAAGGAATATGAAAGAAAAATAAAAAGTCATACCAGCATAATACAATAACTATAGCTGGTTTTTATGTCTATCAAATTCATCTAAACTAGAGCTTCAAACAAACAGTCAACAAACGGCAAAGAATAGGGAAAACTCTCTTGGATTAAACAGGTAGGTGAATGGAAGATAACAGGAAAAAAAATTGAGATGGCACCTTCAATCAATAGATAATCGGTGAATGCGAATAATTCGACAACAATGGCACATAAAGAGAGAGAGACGAGCGGGGAGAGAGAGAGAAAGGAGGAAGTGGATGAACTGAGCTGTAATGGCGCCTCTGCAATGGCGCAACAGAGAGAGACGAGCGGATATAGAGAGAGAGACGAGTGGATAGAGAGAGAAAGAGAGACCCTAATTTTATACTCCAAAACCCTAAATTTTACTTATATAAATAGGATTATTTGTGTTTTCTAAAAACTTAAGGCGATAAAACATAAATTGCAACTTATGCAAATGTGATCGGGTCGACAATGATATCAAACCTGATCAGATCATAAAAATTTGAAATCATATACGAATTTTTCGGATCGAATCACCTTTAATTCGAATTGGGTTCGATTAAATTGCTATTCCTAACCACAAGTGATAAAACGATTATAATTTATTAGAGTTGACATTACTATAACATCATCATTTGATCTATATGCGTTGAATTACTTGTCTGGTACAATGTGATATATAAACGTGCTACACATAATCTTGACTCGAATATATCCATGCAAGATGATATAGTTATAAACACAAACCCCCATTAAATATTTAACAAATCTAGCACATACGTGTTAGAAACAACAAATCCAACACATATTAAGCACAAAGTTAAATATTCAGTGAATCTAGCACATAATTAACCTAATTGATGATATGGATTTCCACATAGTTATTAATAAAAATAATTTGACAATTATGTATTAGCCAATGGGTGGAATTTTATATTTGCCGGAAAATAGATATTCCCCATATGATTTTAGGGCTCGTTAGCCTGTGTTAATAGTGTGTTAATAGTAGGGGATTATTAATCAGGGGATTAATAACACCATCCTTTTCTTGGGAATTAATATGAAGGGATAAGAGTGAATAAGAAGCTTATCCGAGTGGTACCCAGGATTATTACTCCAATTGCATTTAGCCTACCAAACACCAAGATTATTAGACTAATAATCATATCCAACTCTAATCAGGCTACCAAACAACCCCTTATTGTAAATATATTAATCTCATAAAAAGTGAGTGGAAATATCATTACTTAGCCTTGGTACTCCTCCCAATTATATTTGATCGGCACAAGTTCAAGCGGAATCTTCTTATGAACCGTTATGCCATTCTCCTCCTCCAAGCTCACATCTTCAATAGCCATTCCCGGTGGCATCATCCAATCAAAACAATATAGTAAATTTGCGAGTGTATATTCCACAGTAATCAATCCCATATTTACTCCCGGGCACATCCTACGACCTGACCCAAATGGCAAAAACATGTAATTCGTACCCCTATAATAATCATTCGTATCATTTTCGAACCTATCAGGAAAAAACTCTTCAGGATTGTCCCAAACATTAGGGTCCCTCCCCATTGCCCAAGTGGCAATCAAGACCCTGGTTTTAGAGTAAACGTCGTACCCTCCAATCATACAATGCGCCATTGTCTCGTGGGGCAGTAATAAGGGGCCCGGCGGATGGAGCCTAAGTGCCTCCTTAACGATCATCTTTAGGTATACGAGTTTTTCAAGATCACTTTCGCTTACACTTGGTTGCCTTCCGACTACACTTCTTATTTCAGCTTGAACCTTTTTCAAAACCCTTGGCTTCTTAACAATCTCACTCATTGCCCACACAATTGTAAGTGAAGTAGTGTCTACCGCACCGAGATATATATCCTGCAGCGTAAAAATGAGCCATTATTGATAACCGTAAAAAACAAAAGCAGGTTTCCTTCACTTTTAATTGGTAATAGAGGTAATATTCATATTCATACACATGCATCATATTTTTAATACTAAAAAAACATATACTCACTACGTTTCACTACAAACTACACACTTAACTTATTACTTATTGTGCATTTCATTGCAAACTACACATTTTTTAAAATGAAAATATTTTATTAATTTTATATTAATGGGACCCACATGTCATCCTAACAACAACAATTCAATTATTAGTTTATACCACATTTTCTCTCTCCTACCTTACTTTTCATATTTACAACACTTACTGCACTACATTTTTTTTTTAATTATTGTACAAACATTAACTAGGAAGTTTGTAGTAGGATGGGGAAATATATCTTATTTTAGGAAAAATATTTTATTTTTAATACCCTTTATTGCAACTAATTGAAACTAATTGAAAGCTGCAATCAAAGTATTTAGGTAGGAATTTTGATTCGAACGTTTCTTTTAATCACTTTTTTTTCAAATTTCTCATTAAATTGAAATGATTCGAAAGTTTATGTTGCAGTATATAATACTGCATTCAATATTATTATATTCACTTATAAATAAATATAATATTGCATAAATAATACAAAATAGTCAAAAAAAATTGTCAAAAATTATAATATTTTTTTAAAACTTTTCCGATTATCTCCCCATTTTTTAAGTATCATGTGCCGTGTCAGTCTCATCAAAACTAAATGAAAACTACGGTCAATATACATTAAAGCATTATGCGCCGTGTCATCAAGGCTATTTGGATGCTAATATTATGATAAAGACGTTATTTTTGTTTTCATTCTTCTTGAAATTGGTACCCATTTTATTTATTATAATAATAATTATCGCATTGTACTTCTCAATCTTTTTAATAAGGGTGCTTTATTTATTATTTGTTACCGATAAAAGTACACTAAATAGGAGTATAAAAGTATAATTAACACAAAAAATATTTCATCCTGCCCCGTCAATTATTTTATTGGTAAATGTAACTTTGACCAATAATTTATATAAAAAATAATGATCCTAATAAAAATCTAAAAATTGTTATTGAAAGTATTATCAATCGTGATACAATAATAATTTTTAAATTTTTATTAAAATCATTATTTTATATATAAATTATTCTAGTAAAGCTTACATTTACCAAATAAAAAAAGTATCAATTTGATGGGACGGAGAAAGTATATGATTGGACTTTTTAGAAAGGCTAAGTATATGGAAAAACATACCAAGAGCAAGGCCTTAATATTGTCCCTGGATAGTTGAACCGGTCCATTTTCATCCTTGGAAAGCCTAAGCAAGATATCAACTATGTCCTCTTCCTGCTCCAATTTTTCCTGACCCGATCCATCATGTTCTTCAATAACCCTTTCAAAAAACCCATCCAATTTAGCAAAACATTCATCAAGCTTCTTCATTCGTCCCATACACACATCAATTAACCATCCAATACCAAGACCCGGGAAAAAGTCCGAAACCCAAAAACTATTCAGCACCACCGTACATTCTTCCATAAAGTCTTTAAAGTTACAATTAAACTGGTCACCCCCCTTGTATTCCTTCCCGAATGCCACCCTACAAATAAGTGCGTTTGTAAGGTCAAACACCTTGTCACTTAGATTTACGGTTTTACCCTCCATCTGTCCGATCGAGTTGACCAACTTAGTCATCTCTGAGTACCTGATGAGCACAACACATGACTCGTGAAAATATTCAGTCTAAAAAATAATCTAAAAAAATAAAAAAGAAAAGATAAAATCGACTGCCCACAATTTTGCGAAAAATTTGCTTTGCACTGGTTCTAAGTTACTCTCCGTACCTGATTGGAGAATATGATTGGACTTTTTTGGGTGCAAAAAGCTCAACTACAAAGAGTTTACGCATTTGTCTCCAGTAGTCACCATAGGGTCCAAACGTGACGTCGGATGAGTTGTAGGAGAGTTTGCGTATGCCATAGGAGGTGGGACGTGAGCAGCACACGAGGTCGTGGTCTTTGGTAACTTGCTTGGCCATTTCCGGGGAGGAAATTATGAGGGTAGGGATTTTGCCTAGTTTTAAGAGCATGATGGGGCCATATTTTTGGGACAATTTAGCTATGGATTGGTGGGGGAGGTTTCCTAGTTGGTGGAGATTACCTATTATGGGAAGAGTTGGAGGGCTTGGTGGTTGTTTATGGTGGTTTTGGTGGAGAAAGAGGAAATATATGAGAGGGAGGAGGAGGAGGAGGAGTAAAAGAGTGAGCCATTGAAGAGAAATGATTGACTCTAAGGTAATGCCATCCATTCTATTTTAATTTGCTTAGAAATGCAATGAATGTATATTTATAGAGTTAATTATAGTTAGTCAAAATATGGCTGTTGACTTTTTCCGTTAAATGGTTGCCAAATTTTCTTTATATCCCTCAATAGAGTACCCATTCATTACTAATTTAAATTTCAAACTAGTAGGTAACCCGTGCTTCGCACGGAAAGCTAATTTGCTAATATCATGATTTATTTTTTATAATATAAGTATATTATAAATGAATCAAAACATTAACATTTATAAAGTTAAAAAAATTGTGTTCAATTTTAATAACTTTGTTGCACTTAAGTTTAATAGGAATTGCATTGTGACTAACAATGTAGCAATTTTTGCTATTTTATTTTTGATGTTCATACTCTATGTCATTTATTTTTTATGTCAGTATGCAACATTTTTTATGGACGTTAACAAAGTGAATGAAAAAACTAACGACCTGCTTTTTTTCAAATTACAACATTTTAAATACAATGTAGGGGGTTCCAATCCTTAACCTTCTCGAGAAAAGTACGTCTTTAAGCTAAATGCTCATTGGCATTATTAACGACCTACTTTGATATATACTCGTATATAGTAACTATTATAGTTAACTAATACAATTAATAGTAATAGTTAACTTATAAAGTAACTATTATAGTTAACTAATACTATTAATAGTAATAGTTAACCTATATAATAACTATTATTATTAACTAATAGTATTAGCTAATAAGGAGAATACCGGCTTCTCCAAAATCAAGAGTTTGCTTAAACTTGTCCACGTGGCGAAGCCATAACCCTCCTCACCAACTTTAATATATATATACTCCCTCCGTCCCGCTAATATTAAAGACACTTTCCTTTTGGGCGTCCCACTAATATCCGCACACTCCCAAAAAGGAAACTTTATATTAATAAAATATTCACCCAACCCCACTCATTCTCTCTCCTACATTATTTTAATACTCACAACACCATTATAATTTATTACACCCTCCACTCATTCTCTCTCCACTCATTTTTTTACACTCATAATATTTTATTAAAATATCATATTCCTTAATTCGCAAATGTTTGTGCTAATATTAACGGATATAGATTTCCCACTTGCAATTTTATATTTTAAATACTACTCATGAATTTCAATTTTTATTTTAATTGATATAAATACAAACATCATACTCCCTCGAGTCCCGTTTGAAAAGGTACAAATCTTTTTGGGCGTGTCATTTAAAGGGGCGCGGGCACAAAGGAAAGTTATTATTTTTATACTCTTCCTATTTGACTCATTCTCTCTCCTACTTTACTTTTACACTCACAACATTCTCTCTCCTAACTATTTCTCCCACTCATTTTTCTCTCCTATTTAATTTTTCATACTCACAACATTTAACCTTTTTCTTTCTTACATCACTTTCCTTATTTATTTCTTAATTTTCGTGCTAGGAGAAAATTCTTCGAACGGGACGAGTATACATTAAACAAGTTCTGATTTAAAATTTGAATGATTTCTTTCAAAATTAAAAGTAAAAAATCAATACTATCCCCAACTATATACTCCCTCCCTCCGTCCCACATCAATCGATACTTATTTTCTTTTTTATGTGCACTAATTGATACTTACTCAAAATGGAAAAGAATCTTCACTATTTACCCCACTCATTCTCTCTCCTATTTTACTTTTACACTCACAACATTCTCTCTCCTAACTATTCCTCCCACTCATTGTCTCTCTTATTTTACTTTTACACTCACAACATTCTCTTTCCACTTTTTCTCTCTCTTACCTTTCCTTTATTCGCGTGCTCAAAATTTTGGTATCTATTGATGTGGGACGGAGGGAGTATATACTAGTAAAAGCCCGTGTCCAAGGACACGTGTTTTGTTTTTTGTTTTTGTTTTTTTTTTAATTTAAAAAAAGAAAATTTTTAAGGGCAAAATGGGAAAGTGATAACTTAGTGAGGGCAAAATGGGAAATTTGACACTTTAATTTATGTCCATGTAGAAGAACCGGTCTTATTTATAATATATATATACTCCCTCCGTCCCATCGACTGATTTTTTGCCCCATCCGAATTGACAACCCAAAAAGGAAAGTTTATAATAATAAAAAATGATACCCCACTCACTCATTAACTCCACTCATTCTCCACCATACAATTTATTCAACCAACCACTATTAACTCCACTCATTCTCTCTTCATTTTCTACCACACATTTTTATTATCTTATTGTTATTTCTTAATCCTACAGTAAAAGTAACTTTATTCAAATTGGTGGGACGGAGATATATATATATATATATGTATATACATGTATATATATATATATACCTCCGTCCCACTATATGATGGGACACTCTGAAACCCTGCACTTCCAAAAACCAAGTAAAAAAAGCAGCATAAATAAAAAACGCTGCAGCGAAATGGTGAAAAATGAAGAGAGATGAAGCTGTGTGAGCAAGGTGGGGTAAATAAGATGTTTGCTAATAAATACCGCGCGTATGAGAAAATGAAGAGAGAGAATGAGTGGTGGGTAGAGTGGTGGGGACAATGAGTAAAAATATAAAAATCTCTCGTTATTTTTCTGCGCGCTGCGATGCAGATGTTCAAGCTTATCGACCCTAAAGAAGTCATTAAGATATAGAAAACAGGACGGTGGGCTGAGAGGATATATATACTCCCTCCGTCCCCGCTTATATTAGCACACTTTCCTTTTGGGCGTCCTGCTAATATCCGCACACTCCCAAAAAGGAAACTTTATATTAATAAAATATTCACCCAACCCCCCTCATTCTCTCTCCTACATTATTTTAATACTCACAACACCATTATAATTTATTACACCCTCCACTCATTCTCTCTCCACTCATTCTTTTACACTCACAACATTTTATTAAAATATCATATTTCTTAATTCTCGCGCA